>JBBYHM010103295.1:26639-41144 GCA_038381775.1 Adansonia rubrostipa | reverse complement strand
GGCCTTCCTAAGGGAACCAGGAATCCAGGATTATTGTTCCCAATCAGGAGCTGCAAACACAAAGGAAAGATGGCTATCATGTGGATCATCCTAATTCAAACATAATTTCCCACCGCACCATTTTTTAATTATTAATTTTAGTGAAATTGATATTGAAATATGAATGATGATATGAAATGAGGCCTTCATGAGAAGGAGAAAATTGATCTATTTTCTTACATTTCAATGTTTATTTATCAAAATTCAATGAGAATTACTTAAAAAGGTTTTTTTTTCCCTAAAATGGAATGCAGTTTACCAGCAAATTTGCATTACTTTTATTCAATTACATTCAAAATTGAAAAAAAAATAAAAAATAAAAACCAAACTTTTGAGAATAAGTAAATTGCTCCAACCTTCAGCGGACATATATCTATATTATATAATTTTTCTGACTTTAAATATTAATTCAGTCAGGAAATAGATTAAAAATAACAAATTATCCAATCAAATAATATATATTAATGAGGCTATATTAGTAACCTTTTAAGAAAATAAAACCATTTTTTGTTTTTTTCCATTTAAAAAACGAGTAAGTATCTTTATTAATATAAAAGAATATTTAAGTTGGTGTTACGAGTTAATCATGCATGAACTCAGTCACTAAACTATAAAAAAGACCAATTTAAATCAAATCATAGATAAAGGAAAGGGTATTACAAAAATAATTTAATAATTTTTTTAAACAAAACTAAACTTACTCGCCTTTAAATCACTCACCTAATTAAAAAATTATCCACTTCTTAAACTTTTTAGAAGTACATACTTTTTTCAATTAAAAAAAAGGCTATTTACTTTCTCAACCCTTTTAAAACTACTTATTCTTTTTTTTTTTTCAAGAAAAAATTATGTTAGATAAACATATTCCCCATTTTTGTTGAATGAATAGTATATTGCTTTTCATGAGTAATAAGGTATTTTTCTTATTGAATCAATGCTAAATTAATAACTTAATGATAGAAAATAAATGGATTTATACCATTAAAAAATAGTATAATTACATAATTAATGTGCAGTTATTCATCATTATAATTTTTTATTACGATTTAATTTCAAAAGAAAAATTTCACAATCAATTTTGTGCTTACAAAACTAGCAGTAAAGTAATTTTTTACTTTCACGGTTTTACCTATTATTTTTTCATACATATTTTAAATTTATATGTCATAATTTAATAAACAATTTCCGTATTGATCTTATCTTAAACGGATAAATATAACTAAGATAATTATTTAATCCACTACTAATTAAGTTAAAAAATTTCAAAAATAGTGCTAGTGGAATGACATATATTCCCTAAAGTGTATTTAAAGGAATACAAAATAGGACATGTTTCATCCTATTAACGTTACTTATGGACTTTTTCAATTCAATTAGTTGTGCATTAAATAGTTATTCTAATTATATTTATTCATTTAAGATAAAGTCAATACAAAATTTGTTTATGCCAAGGTCCTTGTTGAAGATTGTTGATGCAAAATTGTCAAACTGCATCCGCTGTGAGTTATTATCTACTTTGAAGCAGTGCACAGACTGTCCTCACGATTTTATCCTTTGAGAAAAAGCACCTTAATAGGATAAATGTAGCATTTGCTTTATAAGCCACAATTTACATCCTTAGCTAAATTGATGTTGATTGTGGCTTATAAAGCAAGGCCACCTTCCCCTGTCAATGTAGCATTTTTTAAAAGACAAAACCATTAGGACAGTCTGTGCACTACTCTAAAGCGGATAATACCTTATAGTGGATGAGTCTGACAACTTTGCATCAGCAAAGATGGCAATAGATCATTAAAAAAAATATTTTAGATATTATTTGGTCCATATTTTGCAAATTTAAATAATTTATAGATTTGGATATCAGAGTTACTAGCCACTACGGATTTATATATTAATCCTTAGATTTTTATTACCCGAATCTATTTTGGTCTGATTCGGATATAACAACTTATCAAGCTTAGTCATAAACATAAATGAGCTAAACTTACTAGTGCTTGAACTCTATTCGTTTATTAGACGAGCCATAAAATCTTGTTCAAGTTTTTTTTTTTTTTCAACTTAGTAAACAAATATAAATGAGTCATATCAAATCTGTTCACGAACAATTTAACCAATTTAAATTTATAGACAGGAATAAAATGTATAACAGTACTTAAAGATTAAAAAGAAAATTATAGATCACAATTATATTGGGTATATACATGAAAAATCTTAATCTTAAATTTTAATCTAATTTATTTTCTTAAACATGTGCGATATGTATAAAATTTGTTTTAAAAAAATATTATTAACCAGTGAGTGCTAACCGAAAGGAGATCAACAGTCCTACAATAAAACCACTAAATTTTAAATAAGAAAATGAAATAAACCAAAATTTAATTAAAATGAGATTTAAAATATAATGATGCTCATATTACTATTGATTGTAACTTTTATTCTAAAGCTTAATTCAGTTTATTCACAACTTACACTTTAATTCACAAAACTTTTTAAAAAAATTATTTTTAAGCACAATTTAATTAATTGACAAAGTCATGATACATTATTATTATTATTATTATCTTACAGTGATAATTATATGCTAATTAAATTAACTTTTTATTGTTATAAAGATATTGGATATTACACAGGAAGAGATTAAGTTTGCTTCTACTTTCCCATCCCTTAACGATCGTACAATTATTGCAACTAAAACGAGTAAGAATTATATTAAATTAAATACTTAATATATATATATATATATATTTAGAATTTATAAATATTTGACATATATTAATTAATTGAATTTTATAATTAGGTTATCACTGTAGTTTTTATTTTATCTAACGAAATTAAAGAATAAAAGATTAAAAAGGGTTTTACGCATAAATTTTTTAAGCTAATGAAGTTTGATTTTTAAGATTTACACTTAAAATATATATATATATGTATAAATATTTATGTCATATTAGGACAAATTTTTTATACATTTTAATATTAATTTTGATTAAAGTAAATCATTACCATTTTACAAGACCATCAGATATTATTAGGTTCATTTTGTTAAAAAATAAAAAGGAATCTAGTCGTTAGGGTGATTTAATTACTTAGGTTCATTTAATCGCCAAATATTATTTTTATAAAAGTATCACGCATCTTTAGAATTTAAAAGTATTTAAGAAAATTAATTAATTTATAATTATGTTTTATTTTGGGAAAGCAATTTTTTAATTATTATTCTATTTCATTACTCTTATAATTAGTTTTAGTACTGTACTATTTCAAAATTTAAGACTTGACTAATTTAGGAAAGTCCTTAATAATTAAGTTTACAAATAAATTGATAATGACTCGAATATCCGAATATATTATTTGTATAAATAATAAAGATTCAAATAATAAATATTTACGTGTTTATATTCACATATCTAAATTCACTCGAAAAATCATTTTTAGATATAGATTTCAATATCATCTGAATTTGTAGTATCTGCATTTGAAGAAAATGAAACAAGTAATTATAAATATCTAAATATGGATTATTGATTGCATCTTTAGTTTGGGCATCATGTTAAGACGATGGAGGCTAACAATTATATGGCATCATACGTGGTCCCTGACCTGTCTCCTTCCGTGTTTGTCTTATGCATGAATTAAATTTGGGGGAAAAGATTCTAGTAAATCTGTTAAATTAATAGATAATAAATTATAAAATTGTGATTTTCAGGTTTGGTATATGTTGGATATATTTATAAATATGTATAATTTTTTATATATTTAAAAATTATATCTTTATATTTATTTTTAAATATAAATATTAATATTTTTAAAAAAATAAAAAAATCCCGAGTGGTTGATACAATACTGATAAATATAGATCAATCAAACATAGCTTTTTTAATAGTGTATGTGGGTATTTTTGTATATATGTATATATTTATTTTTTTTCTTTTGATGATAAACATTGGAAATGGTATGCGTTTGCATTAATTATTGAATGGAAAAAATGAGGAGCTCTATAAAAGCATGTTGAAATCCAAACCATTTACAAGCCTGAAGAAAAGAAGAAACAACCCTTCTCCAATTTGCCTGCCATGGCCATGATTTCCATAGACATTCACTATTACTATCAGTTTTTGATCTGGTTCATCACTGCTGTCCTAGTCCGCTCTTTCATCAAAACATTCCTGAAGCCTGCTCGAACCCTAGTCCCAGATCCACCCAGCCCACCAGCCCTTCCTTTCATCGGCCACCTCCACCTTGTCAGCTCCGTCCTGCCCAAATCTTTCCAAGCCCTGGCTCGACGCTGTGGCCCTATCATGTATCCGTATGGGTGCGTCAGCTTGCGTTGTTGTATCCAATGCCACCGTTGCAAAGGAGATATTCAAAACCCAAGATCTCAATTTTTCTTCCAGGCCCGAATTTGGTTCATCAGAGTACTTCATTTACAGAGGCTCCAGGTTTGTCCTGGCTCAATACGGTTACTACTGGCGTTTCATGAAGAAGCTTTGCATGACAAGGCTGTTAGCTGTTCCTCAGCTGGACAAGTTCACCGATATCAGAGACGAAGAAAAGGTCAAGCTCGTGGAATCCGTGATGAAGTGTTGCAAAGAAGGCAAACCCTGTGATTTGAGCAGCGAGTTTACGACCCTGACAAACAATACCATCTGTAGAATGGCCATGAGCACACGTTGTTCGGGGAGCGATAATGATGCTGCTGAGATTAAGGAGCTGATTAGGACATGTTTGCAGCTTTCAGGGAAGATAAGTGTAGGAGATGTGTTGGGTCCTTTGAAGGTATTGGATTACTCGGGGAACGGGAAGAAGTTTAAGGCTGCTTTGCTGAAGTATGACCGGTTGGTGGATAGGATCATTAAGGAACATCAAGAGAAGGCAATTAAGGGTTATGATGAGGATCAAAAGAAGGATTTGTTGGATATTTTGTTGGAGGTCTACAGAGATTCAACGGCTGAAGTCAAGATTTCCATGAAGGACATCAAGTCTTTCTTGCTGGTAAGTTCTAGCTTTGTTAACTTCTGGTATAGCTCGGCCTAGCTAGGGTTACAATCATTAAGAAAGCAAACTAATTAATTGATCTTTAACGTGCAAAAAAGGATATATTCGTAGCCGGTACTGATACATCCTCGTCAGCCATGCAATGGGCAATGGGGGAGCTCATCAACAACCCAAAAGCCTTTCAGAAGCTTAGAGATGAAATCAATTCGGTTGTAGGGCTAAACAGGCTAGTCAAAGAATCCGATATCCCAAATCTTCCTTACCTCCGAGCAGTCATAAGAGAAACTCTAAGGCTTCACCCTTCAGCTCCCTTGATCATCAGGGAATGTGCTGAAGATTGCAACGTAAATGGCTTCTCGGTGAAAGCCAAGACCCGAGTCCTAGTCAATGTCTTCGCTGTCATGAGGGACCCTGATTCATGGACGAACCCTAATGAATTCATTCCTGAAAGGTTCATGGGAGGCTCTGATGAGAGAATTGGAGAGCATCAAATGGAATTCAAGGGTCAAAATTTTCGTTACCTTCCTTTCGGGAGCGGTCGGAGAGGGTGCGCCGGGGCCTCTCTTGCCATGCTGGTGATGCATGCAGCTGTGGGATCCTTGGTTCAGTGCTTTGATTGGGAGGTGAAGGATGGGGAGAAAGTTGATTTATCCCTAGGGCCGGGATTCGCTTCAGAAATGGCTCGTCCACTTGTGTGTTGCCCTATAGCACGTTTTAATCCCCTTTCAGCAACACCATGAAAATGTTTAAATAAACTCTATTTGGAGCTCTTTGCGTTTGAAATAACTAGTTTCTCTTTCAATGTGTGTGCTTGATTAGTTATGTAAAGTCTCTGGCTTGCACTGAAATTGAAGTAGAAGTTAATTGATTTATTCAATTAACTTTAAAAGATATTAGTTAATAGATTTAAAATTCGAATATTAATATTTATAGTTATTTTTCTTGTTCTCAAATTAAAACCTTCTTTGTAGTAAATGTATATATATGTTGTTACATATAATGTATAATAACATAAGGTTTTAATTTGATTAAGTTATACCCACTCAAATTAAAGAATTTAAAAAATAACTAAAAAACAAATATATTTATCAATAGGATTAAAATAATCTTTTCTTTTCCTTCAAAGTAAATAAAGAATTTTCAAAATAAATAAAGAATCTAATTTTAAATTTCCACCAAATTTTTTTGTGCATTATGGCAAACAAACCCTGGATGATGTATATATATAATTATTCCACAATTTTTTCTTTATATTTTAAAATAAGGAAAATTTTTTCTTTTAGATTCTTTTAATTGTTATTTGAAAAGTCAAAATTTTATTTCGTCCACGTTGTAGCTCGGCGTAGGACTCATTATGATTAGCATGGTTGGGTTTCTCCTTCAGAAATGAGATTTATGAAATGAAAAACCAATATTATTTGTTACTCTGTAATTCAAAATTATATATGAATTTTGAGGGCAAAAAAAACTCAATCTGCCAATGTCGATAAAAAATTAAAAAATCAAGTTAAAGCTAATCAAGACTCAAGGAAAGTTATAACTAAGATGTAACCCTTTTTTTTCTTTAATTAATAAAAATGTAAAAAGTAAAAAATAAAAATTGCATATCCGAAAATTCGAACTCATGCCAGACATACTTATGTATAGAAAATCTTAAGACTACCACTTAAACCACTCAGGCAAACTTCCTGTTAAAATTTAGGAGAAAAAAATTTCATAAAATTAAATCTGTCATTAAAAAAAATTTCACTGAATCAATTAAAATTAATTATAAAATTCAAGTCTAATCATTTAGGCAAAATATGCAAAAACTTTTTTTAATGGTCAGAGCTGTACAATTTCAATTTCAAATGATTAATTCTGTGTGTGTGTATATATATATGTATATATATATATATATATATATCAGTTTTTTTAATTAAAAAAGAAAAGAAATTGTAAAAGATTTAGACTGTTAAAAAGTCTAATGAACTTGTAAAGACCTGTAAGAACTTAAAAAGGTTTATTCATGAGTTAGAAGTACGAGTACGAGAGAGTAAATTTGGGATAGAAAAAGTTTTTGTCTTCCTTTTTTTCTTCCGATTGTCTATTTGATGGTTTCTTGAATCAAAGACCACTCTTTTCTACGAAGGTCTGTTACCTTTTCCTTCTTCATAATACTCTTGTAAAGAGCTATGTTCATGTTCAGGAAAGGAGATTAAGATTTTAATTTATATAAGTGTGTCTACGAAGAAGGATAATCTCAAACTCTAAATAAAATTAGTCTTAAATTATAAAATAGATAAAAATACATATAAAAAAATATTATTTTGCTTTCGAACAAACTTGGAAGTTATTTTTTAACTGTTTTAACCAAGTTCGGAATAGTAATTAGTTACTATTAGAATTAACGATAGAACAAAACTGAGTGAAAAAATTGGGTTTTGATTTTAATATTACTATTTTTTTAAAATTCTCGAAGTATGTATCATTTGATATTATTTTTCAAAATGATCTTTTTTTTTATAATGTATTGTAAAGGAAGCTGCCCTTTTGCTTAAACTGGAAAGCCATCATTATGGAGAATGTCTTTTAGGGATAACAATGAAGTGGGGCGACGGTAGATATTACAAAATTTATCTTCGCTCTGTTAGTGTACTGCTCAACTTCATCACTCGCCTTGTTTCATTATAGATGTTAAATTTTTTATATCATTATCGTCTTCATAGATGTTGGATACATTCATTACCATCTCGTCCCGCTCCGCTTCATCTTATAATTTTATTATGTTTTTTTTCAAATAATAAGGTATATATTTTAAGAGAAAAGATATTTTTGTAGTATGTCTAAACGCAAAATAATAGAACATAAAGCATACATTATAAGAGATGTTATCATATGATTATCATATTATCTTTCTTAAAAAACTAAATATTTAAAGGTAAAACAGTAATTTCAATCAGTGGAGCGGGGTGGCACAAGGTGGTGTGAAACAAGCAAATACCACAACTGCTCTATACCCACCTTTCAAGCAAAAAAACTATTGCGCCCCACCCCGCCTCCGAAAAAAAAAAAACCTCTCCACTCGGAGCGGATTGGTTCGAAATCCATTAGACTATTCGAGTTTTGCCATCTCTAGTGTCTTTCCATCTTTTTAAAAGATTTTTTTAAATTTTTTACAATTATATAATTAAAAAGAAGTTAAAATTTTATAATCAAAAAGAAATTAAAAATTAATAATAATTTTATATTTTAAGGTAAAAGTACCCATAAGTCAAATCGATTCCATTTGTGATCTAAAAAAGTATTAATTTTTTTTTCTAAGCCCAAGTCAAGCATAGTTTGACCTAAAGGCCTAAATTACTATCTAAGTTTTAGTAAATTAGTAAAAATTCATATTTTTATATTTTATAATTAAATTTAAATAAAATATATTTTTATCATTAAATAATAATACAGGTAGATCGTATTAAAAAAAACTTATATTCAAAATCCAAACCGTACTTAAAAAAAATACACGTCCACGGGCCGACTTAATCAAACGTAGACAGCAAACTCGAATGCATTTAGATACTGTAAATACTATTAACATAAAATAAATAAATGCTATTAACATATTATATTAATCACATGCAATACATGTCTACTATAAACTACTCTATTAAAATAAAAAAACCAAAAGAAAAAACAGCAAACGTAATCAAACGTATAAAACAAACTCGAATGCATCGAGATTCACAATGGCCAAACGATACGAAGGGGACCAAGCATCGCATGCAAGTATAAAATAATATACATATTATTATAAGTTTAAAAGAGTCTTTGAATCAAATTGTAATCAAATTTCAATCAAATTAATAATTGAATATGTCCATTTTTTTCTTTGTACCATAAAAGACATAATATAGCAAATCAATGTCACTATTTGGTCCCCTAACCCCTCACCTAAACCTAATTAATGTAATGTTTATTGTCATATCATATGCTACGTAGCCTCAAATTAAACTCCAAAAGCATTGAATAAAGAAATGATAAATTGTTATAACTTTGAAGATGGCGTTTATATATGTTTTTTTCTAAATACTAATGGAAGTAAAGCAAGATAAAGTGCATTAGATAAAGATTTTGATATGAAATGATCTTGTTTTTATTTCTCTATTTTAAATTCCATATTAATTAAATAAAAAGTAAAATTTGTCTCATCCCACAAATTATGTAGTTCCGAACTCATTTTCCTATCGTGAATAGTCATGCTTAAGCTCAGGTAGTTCTTTAGTTCAATTCAATCCATGTCGGGTATGAGCAGACTTGTCGAAGATGATTGAGCTTGGACTTCAGTTTTGATTTTATTGTTCTAAGTTGGATTGGTTTGAAACAGTAATCTTTAATTAATATATTTTTATTTAAATTTAATTATAAAATATATAAAAATTAATAGAAAAACATTTCATAAAAATAAACAGTGATTTGGGCCCATAAGTTAGGCCAAGCCAAATACGGTCTGGACATTAGCTTGTATATAGACCCATGGACACCTCCTGGTATGGGTATTGATTTTTATGATTTTAGCCGATTGACGCGAATCACTATTAATTTATTAAAATAATATTTTTTATTAAATTTAATTATAAAAATATATAAATATTAATATAAAAATAAATTTTTAATATTATAATATATTTTATATAGTGATTGGAGTTATTGAGTTGAGTCGAGCCAAATTTAAACTTGTACTTAAATTTTAAATTTTTTCAAATTCAAGCAGAGTCCGATTAATGAACAAATCTAGTCATGAATTGTTATTTACTCTTTTATAATTTAGTCATGTTTGAAAGTGCAATCGTACGCGCTTCATATATATATATATATATATAATGTAATATAATATAATTTTGAGAGAGGTGAATATATTGGCCCCGATTAGCTGGTTTATTTAGAATTTATTTTTGCAAAACGTGAAATGACTTATAAATAATTAAACCAAGAATATCACTATCAATTGTACCTCGGATATATATGATACAAGCCATGCCATCCAAAACATTGAAGAAAAGGGTCTCGGCCCGCTTGGCCTTTTAGGTCTGATTCTATAACGACAATAGCATTGATTAATTTGCATTAATATCAATATATAACCACTACAAAATTTAAAAAATTAAAGATGATTGTTAATTATTTTTTAAAAATAAAAAGTTATATTTAAAAATTTTAGGGATGAAAAGTTATTTTTTATATTCATCTTTTAAAATTATTTGTCAAAAATTTTAAAAACAACATTCGTTTCTAATACTGTTAAACTAAGAACGATATTTATCTCCAATACAGTTAAAATCAAGATAGGAAAAACATTTCTTTTGATTGTTCCCTTATCTTATCTCTAAAAATCTCTTATTTTTGTGGTGAATATTGACAAAAATAGAGGAGATGAATCATATATGTGCTTTTGAACTATAGGAAATGGTGAAAAAAATCCATAGTGTTAAAGCTATCTTTAATTACAACATATTAAATAAAAAAGTAATACGACATGAACATGATGACATGTAATACAAAATTGAGAATCATTTGAATAGTATTAATCAGACTTGACAAATACGACATGAAAACAAAAAATAATATAAACATAACATGAATAGACAAGCGTGTCAAATTTATATAATGCAGATTATTAATATTGTCAAATTTTGGATAAATGTATAATACATTAAATATGATCATGGTAAGAAAAATTAATTCAAACACGAACATGAAGACACTTGATACAAAATTGGAATTTTTTTGCATAGTGTTAATAAGACTTGACATATTCGAATATAACATGATATACAACATGAACGCAACTGAGAAAAATAATTAAAACACGACATAACATGAAAAATGAATATGACACTAACACATAAATGTATCAAAATTATATAAAATGGATTATCAATATGTTTTGAATATAAACACGAAAACATGATAACGAAAATATATATACATATAATATTCTTAGACACAATTATAAGACAAAAAATAACACAAAATAATACATTATAGTTACTAAAAAAATAAAAAAAATGCGGTTGCCACCCTACTCGCACTTTGCTGACTTTTTTTTTATATCTTTCTTTCCTTCTACCTTAGAAAAACCTAAATTTTAATCCAAAATCAATTTTAATTACTTAATTGACCCTAAAAATATAATTTATTCATTTATCTAGCGGTCAAATAACCAAACCTTTTACATCCCATATTTTGCAATTTTATTGAGGGACAACTTTTAATGAGTTATGTTGATATATATATATATATATATAGTGGAAAAAAATCCTAAAAAATACAAAGAGAAATTAGAAGGAGGTTAAGATTAGGAATGAAATTGAAAGTCTAAGAATTGTTAAACTAATTATATTCAGTTTTGTATTTTGGATAGTTTTGTCTACAAAAAAAGTGTCTAGGTCTTAATATTCTTTGACTTTTAAATTATTCAAACTTTCAGTTGCTTTCCGACAACATAGTGGATACCGATGAAAAGATTTTATCAAGATCTGTCTAACGATGGACAAATTATTTTAATTTGTATTCTGTAAAAAATCATTTTTTTGCATTTTGCAAAATAGGTTTGTGATGGTTTAAACTTTGAGTTATAAGAATCTCATCTTTTGATAACGTTTTTGAGCACCTTTAATTGATTTTTGTATAATGACGTGTTATCATTTCAATGGTTTAAATGGTTCTATTTGAAGCTTTATGTTTTTAGGCAATCGAGGCTCCCAAAATTTAAAATAATTAATGATGTTTTTGTGAATTTTGGCCTTTAGAAAATAAGATTCCGATGGGTTTTATTATTAGAATAAATTTGGCTTTGAAGTTTGATAGGTAAGTTTCATTTTGGTGCCAACTACCCTTTTGGATTCGATATGTTTGATGCAAATGCTCAAAATAAGTCATATGATCACAAAGATCTAAAATTTTTGCATCTTCATAATGATTTTTTGACCATTAGACAATTTTTTTTTAAAATAAAAGGTAATCGTTATTGATATATATTCCTTTTAGGTGTGATTGAACTCCTTAAAAAATTTATCATTTTAATGAAAATTTAAAATCAATAAAATTATTAAAGAAAAATAATTTTTGTTCAATCAAAATTATGGTTGAGTTCGATAGTACGATTGCAGAAGAGAAGTATTGACGCTCACGATGTTCTTTAACAAACATAATGTGTTACCCTTTAATTTTGATGAAATAATCTTAATTTTGAAATTTAAAAATAATCGTAATTTCCTTTATTAGAAAATTTGTTTTTGCATTGAAAAACAAATTTCATTTAGAACTAAAATGAAAATTTTAGGCATCAAAAAATTCCTTAAATTTGCAATACCAAAATTTCATTTGTAATCCTTTCACTTTGGACTCCATAATAATGCTGTCAAAATTGATAATGTTCCCTGTAAATAGAAATTATTAGAAACCCTCCGTCATATTTTTGTTACGGGCTTTGAACTTTAAGCAAGCTACATGCAACTTTAGGCACGGATCTTACGCTTATGTATGCCTAAGTAAAGCCTTGCAACCTTAACTCAAAGAGTAGTGGGTACAAACAACACCATTTAGTTCGTACGTAAAGAAATACAAGAACAAGTTAGTGGGAGGAATGCTTGTACTACCCTAACTCAATAATGTACATTAGGCTGCTCATCTACAAAATGAAGAGGTGGGGTGACCCTTATTTGTAGCCAAAGCCCTTTACAGCATGTACAATGGGCCAAATGTATGGCCAGTTCATGGCCTCTGGAAATATCTGCACTGGTTGGCAACAGTTGTTGGGGCATGTCCAAGCCCTTTGGGAACCTTGGGTGCCGTATTGGATTGGCTGAGACATGTGGAGGCCTTTCCAAAACCTTTGGGGGCCGTCTAACTCATGTCTGGCTTGCCTAGAGCCCTTTAGAGACTCCTAGAACCTACATGTACGCTAGTATTGTCTTAGGTGTGTTGAAACCTTCCAGATACACAACTGCCAGACTCTAGCTAAGCATCTTCAGGGAATTCTGGAGCCTTCTGCCAGTGCGACTGGCCGCTACTCCCTTCTCCATGGCCTGACTAGGACTCGAAACCACACTCTCATGCTGGTATAGAGAATCTATATGTGCATGTCCCTCAAGTGTGCCTGGATTCGCGCGGCCAACACTCCCGTGTGGCCACGGTCCCGTACGTTGGCTGTGACATTTGCATGATGCTAAGAATAATTTTTTACTTATGACATTATTTTTGTTTTATAAAAATTTTATTAGCAGTTTGTGATATGTTATGCAATGAACGAGGTTTAATAACGAAGAAATAGCCATAATTAAATCTCATGATGAATTTAATCAAAACTCTTTTATTTTATTTATCTTTTATCTTTATTTTCATTCTATAATTATTTTTTTATATTCTATTTAAAAGCAAAATGTGAACTCCTGATAGAAAGCCTCCCAAATTCCCCATCGTATTGGCAGAAATTGGAGAGGAGCTCTACACAAACTCTTACGGGAAATAAATCATTGTTCTCAATTTTATAAATGGCTTAGAAAAATTGTACTAGCAATGAATGATGAACTGATTTAAATCTAGAAGTTAACATTCTTATTTAAACGAGGTACAAGAACTTTCGGTGTGAGAACTTTGTCAAATTCCCCATAGTTTTGACGGATTTTGAGAAAGATTTTGCACTCTATAGTAGTATCGTCGGCATATTATTATTATTATTTATTAATATTATTATTATTCTTTTATTATTGTTTAATTTTTGAAAATATGAGAAAATTTCGTATTTGAAGATGAGGATTTCTCAAATTTCCCATCACTTGGTTGAATTTGGAGCTCAAATCCTGATTATAAACATATTGTTGTTTTTATTTTTAATTTTTTTTTTTTGACAAAAATATGTTAGTCCTTCCATCCGAAGGTCTAGGCAAGAACCATAGGATAATTCTAGTTAACAATGTTGCTTCATGTTTTTCTTTAAAGAATAACATTATTTTTGAGAGAATGATTTTTTGTCTTAATTTTCCTAAAAATCTTATCTAATATTTCGCCTCTATTAAAAGAATAACATAAAATATATGTCATAACATATACATGAAATATATAGTTTAAAGGCCAAACTGTACTTAATATTTTATTTCACATTTCTCATAAAAAACAAATTCCATTACTATTATTCTTTAATTAATTAATAGAATCGGTTGAAGCTTTTGATAAAGCCAACAAGATTTTTTTTTTTTTTTATATATCTCTTGCAAGTGATAAGAGTTTTTTTTTTTTTTTAAATATGCGTCTGTAAGAAACTTAGTAATTACTTTCACTGCACACTATTTTATTCTCATATGTATGTGTCAATAATGTCATCGATAGTTTATTTTCAAAAAAAAAAAAAAGAAAACACAAATAAATAAAAATATATACATTCATCTATCTGTAATCTATGATCTACCATAATACATATATATATATATATATATATAT
>JBBYHM010103295.1:13812-26539 GCA_038381775.1 Adansonia rubrostipa | reverse complement strand
ATATATATATATATATATATATATTGAACTGATTAAAATACTTATGGGCATTCATTATATTTTCAAATTATCATTGTGAATATTTTTTTATTAATAAGAATTATATAAGTAAGAATTTTTTCATTAAAAATCTTTTATTAAATATAGTTATTTGATGATAAATAAAAAAGTTAAAGTTTTCATTAAATTACTTTATCTTCATTTTTTTAATTTTCCATCAACCTTAAAAAATAAATGAATTTATTTGACAAGAAATACAAAAATAAAAATTTAGATTGACTTTTTTTATCTTTATAGATTTTAATTTTATATTAATATTAAGAATAATAATTTATAAATTTGAACATTAAACAAATTTTACATGTTAATACATTTATTAATTTTAATTATTTATAAAATATATAATTTTATATTTTTAAAATAAAATAAAATAATAAGTATTCACGCATAATATATGTGACAATAAATATTAATATATATTAAAACACGAATATAAAAAATTTTTTGAACTAATAAAAATAATCATTATTGCTATTAAATATTATTCCTATTGTTATTAAATAAATTATTGCGTTCATAGCGAAAGAACTAAATAAAACATTACAAGGAGGTTGTCCTGTGGAGAGTAAATCTGTATGCACTTGGCTTTTATTGCCAATGTTCACTTCAAATTAAGTACAAAGACACTGGCTTGCCAATCTAGCTGGCTACAACTAAAATCACTGAACCAGAATCGATGGGGTGTGCCAAGCACAAATTGCAACGGATGGACGAAATCAAAGACCTCAATAATAAGCTATTATGATGAATCTTTTCTCTCAAAAAATTAATTTAATATTATGTGAGTTAATGATAAAAATAAATATTACATTTGATTTTAATTGTGAGAAAAGTGTGCTTTTACTCAAATCTCTAACTTTTTTTTAATATTTGACACAATCATATAAATATAATATACATTAATTTAAAAAAATTAATACAATCTAAAAATATTTTTAAATTTTATATAATTTAAATTATAAATATATCAAAATTAATATAAATATAAAAATTTCAAACATAATTACAACGTAATATATTAAAATATAATATAAATATATAAATTATCTGATTTACATTTTAATACTTCTGTGTGCTCTATCTTTGGGTTTCTTTTGCAATGTCTTGCGCTTCCAAGTTCACCAGTTTTCTTCTCAGGATTCCTTTTGCTTCCACAAATGACAAAAACCTCAAGTCTAACGCAAGCGAACGCGAAGGATGGACAAAATAATTGTTTTTATCTGTAAACTTTGAATTCGAATGGCTCAAAGGGTATACTTATTTGAATTATAAATAAATATAAAAAAGGCTCATACTCGTAAATAAAAAATCATCGCCACAAGGGAAAAAAACCACAATTTTTTTTTTTTATAAATAGAAGGTAATAGAATAGAGTTGAAATTGATAAAATAATTAAGCTCGAGCTCTATTTAATAATTATTTAAAATTTAATTTACAGATACTTAATTTAAACTCAATTGAATTTCATTTTGCAATATTTAATCTCAACTTGTGAAAATAATATTATCCAAACTTTAATTAATTAAACTCAATTATCACATGATTAACATAGGGTAAAAATATTTTATCTATTTATGCATCTTTTAATTATAAATATACCTTTACTTATATATAAAAAAGCCCCTGAACAATAAAAAATTGAAGTGAACCCTTATTCTTTTTCTACAATCAATCAAGCTGTTAAATTTTTATTTATTTCTTACTAATTAAGTCTCTTTTTTATGAAAACTGTAATGATTAATTTTTTTCAACAGTTATTGTGTGCATTGACAGTTCAATTGATGAAGAATAAAAGTTTGATGACTTAGATTGATTGAAAAAAAGGAAAAAAAAAACTATATACTTTCAACAAACAAATTCAAAAGAGATTTACCAAATATTAACAGTTGCAAAATCAAACACTTACACCTATTTGAAATAATAACTTATGTATGTAATATCTTTGAAACCGTAAGGCATAATTCAACCAAACTTGAGATTTTAATCGAGGACAGGTGCAAAGCCTATAGAAGAGACCTTTTTGTTATAAAAAACTTGGATTCTCGGAAGTATTTCTTAATAAAAAAAATCTAAAAATTTTAACTTACATAGTATCGCCAGTTTGTTATTGAAAATTGTTTTCTCGAATATATCTCTTCATAAAAGAAGCCCAAAATTTAACTAAAAATGTCAAAAACTGTATTCCCCGCAGTTCATCTAACAAAAATTCTTATTTAACGGACAATATCCAGAGTTATTTCTGACACGTATCTCTTACAAAAGCTTTCACTTAAAATTGAATAAGGGCTGCGCGAACGCAGATCTTATAACGTACGCTCTCCCACTTCGAGGAGACCTTCAACTTGCGCACCTACTAAGTGCTGTGGTGATCACTAGCCTCGGCCATAGATCTTCTTAATCACCCATTGACACTACTCTGGGGATCGTATTTATGCAAACGTAATCTCCTTTATTTTCTAGACCTATGTACATTATCATTTGCTATTCTGCTTTGATGTGGGATTGAGTGGAGCTTTAAATAGTCACTAGTATAGGTGTACACAATTAGGTTAAAACCACATTAACAATTCTAACTGGTAATTCGATCAATTGTCAGAAGAAGTTTTAAAATTTTTTTTTTCAATTAATTCAACTTGGTTAATAAAAATAATCAAGTTTGATAATATTATAAAATATTATTATTTTTAGTTTTCTAAGATTTTTAAATTTTATGTTGTGGAATTTTTTGATTTATCATATACATGCTGTATATGACTATTTGTCAAATGATTATACTTATTTATATTATGAAATTAAAACTTTAAAGTGTACTTTAACTTAGTAATGTTAAAACAACTTACAATTCGATTAAATTAAAAAAAAAAACAAATTAATCTCAATGTATAAATCGATTAACATTCATTTTTATATAATTCAGTTTTATCGATTAATTTAAATAAAAATTGTAATTTAGATAATAGTCATCTAAAATCGAAATTTGAAAGATCCCTGACCAAAAAAAAAAAAAATTGACACTTCGATGCAGTGACTTCCTTTGATCAAACTCCGTATATGAAGCTTAACTAGATGGAACAAAGTGAGATACGAACATAAAAGAGTTGCCCACAAGCAACTCTAGTGAAAGAAAATAGAACTCACATTGATTAATCCAAGCAATTATAAGCCAAATTTAGTGGCCTCTTCACTTCTTAAATTATTTGCCTAGAAATTTAAGTCAATAAAAGATTTTGATAACCAAAACATATAAATATTGAATCTTTTTGTTTCTTGGCTAATAATAATTGAGCTAATTTAAACCATGATCATTATAACCTTTGAACTATAATTGGTGGGTATGCCAAACCCATGCAATAGTGCAACCCATGGATACACACAAAAGACCCCTAATAGCAAGCTTTTGTGATGAATCTTTTCCTCAAAAAATTAATTTAATATTATATGAATCAATGACTCACGAATTAAATATTAAACTGATAATAATAGGTATTACACTTGATTTTAGCCAAAAGCCGAAAAAGGTATACTTTGTCTCGAATCTCCACTTTCATTTTATTACTTGTCTATGCTTTATCTTTGGATTTCGTTTGCAACGTGGTAAAACAACCTCGACCAAACAACTTTAACATTTCATCATCAAAGAAAAACCAATCTTTATGACCTCTCAACATGTTTGGCTTCCCAATTCACCATTTTGCTTCTGACTATTTTTGGCTTCCAAAAATGAAAAAACCCTCAATTCCAGTGCAAACCAACGTAGCATGGACAAAATAATTGTTTTTATTTTCAAACTTTGAATTTGAATGGCTCAAGGGTAATTAAAAATTTAAAAAAAAAAGGGCTCATAGTCATAAATAACACAATTGGAAAAAAAAAAAAAAACTCTTATTAATAGAGTTGAGTGAAATTGATAAAATAATTGAGCTCAAGCTCTATTCAACATTTATTTATAGATTAAATCGCAACCTTAATTCAAACTCAATTAATTTTTTTTTCATAGTTGAACTGAACTTGTGAAAGTAATACTATCCAAACTTAATTCAACTAAGCTTGATTATTATACTATTAAGACAAGATAGCAATATTAAATTTTATCTATTTATTTATTCTTTTAATTATAAATATATTTTTAAAAAATCAATGAGATTGTCCAAATATTAACATTGGATAGAGACAGTGGCAAAATTAAAACACTTTAGTACCTATTTGGAATGATAATTTATGGACGTAATACATTGAAAATTTTTTCGACAATGTTCTCATGCAGCTCTTAGTTAATGAAGCATCCTTACATGAAACATGTTTATGACTACATGGGCATATGGCATCAATAATAGGATGTAATGTTAATTAGAAAGAGAAAATTTACGGCTGCAAAGCTACGGACATGATTATGTGACCATTTGAGGTAGATAAGAAACCAACTAAAAACGATCCTTGACCATTTCAATGGTTCAAGGACCGTGTCACATAGTTATAGTTCATCAACTGAGCTTTAGATCCAATCTTCTATCAAGAATGCCAAGTAACAAGCTTATAAAACAATCTCGTTCGAGTAAGATCGTACTCAACCTACAAAAGTAATATTATCCAAACTTGATTCAATTCAATTTGATTATCACATGATTAACACAAGATAATAATATTATATTTTATCTATTTATGCATCTTTTAATTACAATTTGGTTTATATATATATATATATATATATAAAGCACCTAAAAGATAAAGAAAAAATAAAGTGAACCCTGACCTGTTTTGCAATCAATCAAGTCCTTAAATTTTTATTTCTCATTAAGTAAGTCTTTTTTTTACAAAAATTAAAACGATCATTTTTTCAATAGTTATAGTCTCCATCAATAGTTACGGTTGCTATTAACGAAAGGGCAATGAGAAATAAAAATTTGAGAGCTTGATTGATTTCAATAATTTGTATTATATAGATTTTGACACATTCAAGTATTATTATTCTGTTCTATTTTACTTTTTATGTCTTGTGTCTAATTGTATCATGTCCAAATTTGCCAGTCGACGGACAGGTATGATAATTCATGAATTTTGTCATATTATAATTATGTTTAAAGTATTTTATATTTTATGCAAATTTTAATATGTTAATAATTAACATTATATAGATTTTAAAAAATTCATATATTCGTATTGTGTTTTAATTATTTTTTTCTATTATATTTAAGTAATCATATTTAATATTACCAAGTATATCTCCAAGAATAGACCCTCTCAGTGGCTTGGCCAAGCTTTGTATACCAAACGTTTACTTGGGATACTAGGGTGGGGCTCTTGAAGACTCGAACTTACATTGTAGCAAGTTAAAAACAGGTAATAGTACCAGTGCCATGCTACGAGAAACAAGCTGGGTTTGCATTTTAGTCCATAATAAAGGTTTTCGTGAGCCAAGCTAGGTTCAAAATTTTAAATTATTATTTAAAAAATAATAAAAAATATTTTATATTAATATTTATATATTTTTATAATATAATATAAATAAAAATAATATTTTTATTATTAAATAATAATTTAGACCAAACTAACCTGAATTAAGAAATATTATGTCCAAAAATGATATTAGGGTTTACAAGCATTTTACAAAATCTTGTTTTCAATTATTTTTGAAGTTATCCTTATCCAATAGCTGATATATATATATATATATATATTTATAAATAGTATAAATTTTGAATATTTGAAATTTATTGAATTTTAGAATGAATACAAGTATTTTGTTTTAAATTACTTTTTAGTTAATATAATTTTAAAAATTTTGCTTTTACAAAGAAAAATTCACAAAAATTAAATTTTAACTAATATTATGTTCTTCATCACCAAATGCAATATTTGTTATTGATTTTGTGTATTAACACATTATTCCAATTTTTATATATCTTTCTCATATGTACAAAAATTTGTTTGGTTTTGAAAATAATTTTAATTGAGGAAAGAGGTGGCACACATCCTAAGTGTCCGATAATGATATGCAAAATATCTTGGTTTACTTAGGTAAATTGGTAGCTTTAGTTTCTAATTTGAATATTTTTTGAACTAAAAAGCTTTGACAAGATATGAGTTCTTTATGGTTTTTTTTTTTTTTTTCAGTTTAGTGGGTCTAAGTAAGTGATTTGATATTCCTTTAATGTTTTGATACTCTAAAAATTAGTGTATCTTATGTAAATTTTGCATATAATTTATAACTTTTTGTCATTATTTTGTTAAAATAGGTTAAGTATGCAAAATATATATGATATTCTTTGATATGAATTTAGAATTTGATTTCGTTTTGATTTAATTTTCGAATATGATTTTTTTCAACCTTATATAATTACATATATACTTTTTTGTTTAACTATAAGTATGAATTCAATTTACTACATAAGAGTTTTGAAAGAAAATATTAAGTTTATTTTGTATGAAAAGTGTTTTGTAAATGCATTACTATTGTTTTTGGTAGTTGGGTGATCAAAAAATATATTTTTTGTTTTGATTTGTCTCTTAATATGATTACATTATGATCTTGTCAACAAAGGTTAAAAGTTGGCCATATTGACTTATGCTCTATGATAGAAATTGATTTCGCATTATGCCACCAATTTCAAAATAATATTTTATGCTTTTCTTGGTGCAGTCATCCGATTGCTTATGATATCTTTCTAAACGACTGTCACTAGGGTTAATTTTTTGTTATGACCTATCCCATAGGAGTTAGATGTGATGGACTAATGAAAATCAATAATTTATTAAATTTACTTGGCTTTAATATCTAATAATCTGATTTTTGAATAAATATCTTTAGTAAGCTTTTGATTACCCAATTCAGTTTTCAATTATTATAATTGATAATTTTGGCTTTAATGTTTTATAACATTCTTAATCTAACTTAGGGTTGTCGTTCACTTTCTGAGTATTAATGCTCATTCTTTAATTTTCTTTACTATTTCATATATCAATTTAGTTTTGACAAGAGCACTTGTTTGTGGGTTTAGCATCCTCCTTTAGTCATATGGTAATTTAATGTGAGAAATTTGATATAAAGTGGATTTGTTAATTAGCCAAAATATTTTTGTACTTTTCAATCAAGGTGTACTAGTGAATTTTTTGGAGACATGGTCCAAACATTCAAATTCCCTCATGCGAAAGCAAATTGCTTGGTTTTAGTAGAAAATACCATGATCATAATTCACAATCCTCTTATTTAAGAATAAACATCTTTTGTCACCCGATTTTTTCATGGCACCATATGGGCCACGTCGGAAGTTGATGAAGTAGCTCTTGAATGTCTAAGCTTCTCGGTCCTTTGGCGTGAAGAGATAAGGTCATCGCTGAAAGTGACCAACCATAAAGCTAAAATAGGATAGACTATCGAAGCTGATATAATTTTGGTAAATTTTAAATATGATTTTTGATAATCTTTGATATAATTTTTGTAACATTTGATACAAGTTTGTTAACCTTTAATATTGATTTTTCATTACTTTTAATATAGTTTTGATAATTTTTTATATAATTTGGGTAACCTTTCTCATAATTTTAACACTATTTGATATAATTTTGCTAACTTTTAATATAATTATGATAAATTTTTTTATATAAATTTTGTAATGATACATATTTAGTAACTTGTTATATAACTTTAGTAATTTTTGAGATATTTTTAATAATCTTTAATATAATTTTATACCAAAATTTTAGAAATCTTCATAGATTTATCAAAAGGATAAATCAACATTTTAATAATGTATTACATAAAATAAAATAAATAATATTAACATTATATTTTACATATGCAAAGTACGTGTAGTATCGAGCACAAAGCTATGTCAACTAAGAAATAGATATATATATATATATATAAATTGGGTAAACAATACCAGTAATTATTCAACTATTAGAGCACTTTCATTTTGATCACCAATGTTTCAAAACTTTTAAAAAGGTCACTAACGTTATACTATTTTAAATTTTTTGTCACCCAATGGTTCAATGCTTAATGGCTGGATGATGTGGAATGTGTTTTGACTTGATTTTATCCAATTGGATTTATGGTGGACTAAGAAATGGGAATTTAGGGTTTAAGGTAGCAGATAATGAATTTAGGGTTTAAGGAAAACAAAGCAAGGAAGAAACTAAGAAGAAGAAGAAGGGAAGAAATGCAGCAAAAAAAGAGAGAGAAAAAAGGCAATAGAAGCAGAATCAGAACCAAAAAAAACACAGCGGAAGCAGAACAGAGAAGAAACGTAGCAGAAGCAGCAGAGAAAAATCGAAACAAAAGCATAGAAGAAGCGAAGCAGAAGCAAAAGCAAGAAAAAAAGAGATGAATGTATTTAGTGTGATTCCTGTTTACTATTGTGGAATACCGTTTGATTTAAAAATTTCTTGGTCAAACAACAATCTCGGAAGAAGATTTTTTAGTTGCAAAAATTATGGGTTCGATGTTGCATGTCGGTTCTTTAACTGGTATGATCCACCTGTTGATTCCTCGTGCAAGAGTGGTTCTCATTGGCCTATTGAGAAAAATTAGAACAATGGAAAGGGCAGAAAAAATAACGAGTTGTTTGGTTATCGCTATGGCTTGTTTGATATTTCTATGGTTTATGTATTGAAAATGGTTTAGCTACCACTACATTCGTATAGTGGTTTAGGGTTAAAAGTAATTATGGAAGAAAATTAGAGTTAATTTTGTATGTAAAGGCTGTAACTTTTAATTTTGTAAGAAAATATTGCTCCATAATTAATCAGATATTTATATTTACGTTTATGTTTATATTTTTATCTCGCAAATCTAAAATCATGGAAACATTGAATATTGACAAATGATAATAATTTGATTGCAAAATATGTTATCTTGATACAAGTTTTCAACAAATAAAAAGGCAAAAGGTACTAAAAAAGCCTTACAATAGCAGTTTCTTCCCTTTTACATTTAAAGAGATAATAAACCTTATACATATGTTATCCTAACACTTCAAGTGATTTTCCAACACATATAACAAAAATAATTTCAATTATATAAATTTAAAAAAAAATAAATTGATAATTATTAAAAAAGAGAGAAACTGAAAAAATAATTACAAAGAAAGAAATAATAATGAATAGAATTATTAATAAAGAGACTGTAATTACTCTTTTACTAGTGATTTTATTCTTTTCTTTGTTGTTATTCTTTTCTCTGTTCTTAATGAAACTGACACTTACCATATATATAAACTATATATATAAATTATACGTATAAATATATATTATATAAAAAATTTATATATTAAGAATAGTATTTACAAATAATAAAATATTAAAAAATACTTTTTATTAAATTCTGAGTTATTATTTAAAAATAATAAAAAATAAAATTATTTTATATTAAATCTCAAATTAATATATATTATATATTATATATTTACATATTGCATAATATATATTATATTATATTAATTATATTATATTATATATGTTGGGGGCCGGTTCCCTTTCATATTATAACTGAACCCTCACATGTTATATATAAT
Organism: Adansonia rubrostipa; assembly: GCA_038381775.1. Taxonomy (NCBI): domain Eukaryota; kingdom Viridiplantae; phylum Streptophyta; class Magnoliopsida; order Malvales; family Malvaceae; genus Adansonia; species Adansonia rubrostipa. The sequence continues at coordinate 16,967 of JBBYHM010103295.1, read as the reverse complement.
ATATAATTATTTATATTACATATAAATTATATATATAATATTATATTAAATTTTAAATTATAAAATAATCTTGAATTATATTAAATACCAGATTAATACAAAAATAATAAAAATATTTAATATTTAATATTTAATATTTAATATTAAATCAAAATTATTTTCTAAAAAATTATTATATTATATATTATATTATATGTAACATATATAATATATTATATACAATATTATATATAATATATTAATTCAAGATTTAATATAAAATATGTTCTTATTTTTACTAATTCTAAATATTTTAAATATTTATTATATGTAAATACTACTTTTAATATATATATCATGTTTATATATAATTTATATATTTATATATGTAATATATATTTTATATGTAAAGGGAGGTCAGTTCAATTAAGAACATAGAGAAAAGCAATAGCAAAGAAAAGAATAAAATCAAGGGTAAAAAGTAATTACAGTTTTTTATTAATAATTTTAATAATTAATTCTTTGTAATTATTTTTTTATTTTTCTCTTTTTTAATAATTATCGATTTATTTTCTTTTTTTTTTGAAATTCTTCCAAAATTTATACAATTATATGTATATTTGTTACATTGTGTTGGGAAATCGACCAATGAAACGCGAATTTCCCAACATTCAACTAGGTCATCGGCAATACATTAGCTGATTTCTCTATTAGTGCAAAAAAATTAAAAAAATTATTGTGCGTTGAAAAAATATTTCATTGGGAAATATATATAATTTTGAGAAATTGGCATATCAAGTGCCGATTTCTCAACACATTCTAAAACAAGTTTATTTTAGTAAATAATTTCAAAATGATTTAAAATCGTAAATAAAATAATTTTTAATAACTTTTTTATAAAAAACCCTTAAACAACAACTAAAAACCCTAAATCACCCTTTAATCTACTTTAATTCCCTTAAATCACCCTTTAATAAACCTTTAATTTACCCTAAACCAATCACCTCTATACCTTTCTCTTTTTTTCCCAATTTTTCTATATTTTTGTAGAACTGTTTCTTTCCTTTTTCCACAACTTCAACGCCCTCAGTCCACCCTTATTCTAGGTGGGAAAAAAATTCCACATCATTTTGCTGTTAAGTATTTAACGACTGGGTAACTAAAAATTCAAAAAACAAAACGTTAGTGACCTTTTTAAAAGTGTTGAAAAATCGATGATCAAAACGAAAGTACTTTAATAATTGGATGACAATTAGCATTAGTTTACCCATATAAATTTTAAAAGATTCTTTGAATCAAAATTGTCATCAAATTTCAATTAAATTAATAATTCAACATATCTTTTTTTCCTTTTTTATAGTAAAAAAAATATTGTAGCAAATGAGTGTCACAATTTGGTCCCCTAACATAAACCTAACTTATGTAATAATTAACGTGAAATAAATATATATATATATATATATAATGTTTGTCATCATATCATATGCTACGTAGCCTCAAATTGAACTCTAAAAGCATCTTTGAATCAAAATTGTCCTAAAATTTCAATCAAATTAATAATTCAACATGTCTATTTTTTTCTTTTTTTTTTAATACCAAAAAAAAAAAGTAATGTAGCAAATGCATGTCACAATTTGGTCCCCTTACATGAGCCTAATTTATGTAATAATCAATGTGAAATATATACACGCAAATGAATGTCACAATTTGGTCCGCTTACATAAGCCTAACTTATGTAATAATCAACGTGAAATATATATACACATATATATTATGTTAATTTGTTGTCATATCATATGCTATACGAAGCCTGAAATTGAACTCCAAAAGCATGGCATAAAGCAAGGAAAATTTTGTTGTAACCATGATATTTATATAATACATATTTGTTGATATCTTAATTAATTGATTAATTCATGTTGTACATAATGTGCGTATCGTATGCATGGTGTTTTTATATAATTTTCTAAATCCTAATGGAAGAAGTAAAGAAAGATAATGTGCGTTAGATAGAGATGTTAACATCAAACGATATTATTGTTTTTATTTCTCTATTTTGAATTCAATAAACAATTGATTCAATGCAACGTGTAGTTCCCAAATCATTTTCCTACCAGGAATTAATATTTGATGGATTATGAATTATTATTACTCTTTTTTAAGAGCTATCGTGCTGTGTATGTCAAGTTGAAAAATTAAACAGGATTATTTCCACGTAGCGAGTCAAATATACTTTGGATATATTTCAAGGATTAAAAAAATTAAGTCGATGGTTAAACCAGTTGAATCACCGGTTTTAGTTCATTCGATTCAATCGCATATTAAGTAATTTAAAAAATAAAAATAGTTAAGAAAATTTCAAAAAAAAAAGAAAAATTCAGAAAAAAATTCTAAAAATAAATAAAAATAAATCATATAAACAACTTTTGTAGATTGCTGGTGTAGGGCATCAAGTATGGAGATAACGAGAGAAAAGGGGTTTTTGGGGTTAAAATTTTTTAAGCCAAATGATTTTTTTTGGGTTTTATTTTAGTTTAAATTTAGGTTTAAATTCGCATAAAATATCTCCAATCCGATTCTTCCGATATTTTATTTATTTTTTTAATTTTTAATTTTGAATTTTTTAATATTTTTATTTAATTTTTAAAAAAATCTGATTTTATACAAAGCGTCCAACTAGTAGACTGATTAATTTTTTGCTCAACCAATTGAATCAACTAATTTGATTTTTTTCCAACACTGGTGTATATATATAAAAGGCCATGCCGGCCAAATCACTGAAGAGAACGGGCTTCAATTCAGCCTTTAGATTTGATTCTGTTTTGGACAATGGCATTAATTAATTTGCATCAATATCAACATACAGTATTGCATCTATCTGCTTTTGGCAAGGTAGAAAATTAAGGTGAAATTAAAAAAAAAAAAAAAATCCATGTAGGCCTTAGATCCTAATATTATAAGTGTTGAAATTATGTTCAATCAATTCAGATTGATCAAACTTTAGAATTTAAATGAGGATGGTTTTCACCGTTTGAAGCAGATCAAAATCAAGTGAACTACATGAAAAGCTATTGATTTATGAATTGATCAGACTATTTCAATTCAAGATGGATTGTTAAGTTCATAGAATTCTTTAAAATTATTTTAAAAGTGAAGATTTAGCAATTTAAGTAAAT
>JBBYHM010103185.1:0-41148 GCA_038381775.1 Adansonia rubrostipa | reverse complement strand
TTATGTAATACATAAAAGTTTTATGTAAATATAATAAATTTATGTATTACTACTTTTATTATATATTATATAATTTATGTAAATGAATAATGTATATGTATAATTGTAATAAAAATATGTAATACAAATTTATATTATCAATTATAATAATTTATGTAATCTATAATATAATTTATATAACTGTAATATTTATTGATAATTATATATATTTTTTTAATTATAAAGTTTTTTGTAATATATAATATATTTATATAATCATCTTAATTTTATGTTATATTATATAATAATTTATATAAAAAAATTATAATTGATATAATCGATTACAGGTTAGACCTTACTACAAGCTGATGATGAAGAATGTACCCTACAAGTCCCCGCATAGTTCTATGATTTACTGCAGTATTAATTATCTTAAAGCCTTTATTGGCTTTATTTATGAATGTCGCTGCTTTGATTTATGCTAGCATGTAATCCCTTGCTTACCCCGGGGTTCTAAATATTTTATAAATTTTTTAATTTATTAATTTTAAATTTTAAATTATAATTATTACAACTTTTTTATTTTTATAATTTAAAAATATTAATATTAACTTATTATAATATTTTAATTATGAAAATTAAATTAGTAACAATTATTTCGGATTAAATATGAATCTTATATTAATTTGCAAGTTAATGTATAGACTAATTACTTTAAGTACATCATTTAATAATAAAATAAAAATAAAATTTTTTTGACTGAATTAGGTATAAATACTAAATTGGCTTGTGAATGAATATATAGATTGATCTCTTTAAATACATTATTTAACCTTAAAAATAAAAATAATTAATAAAATAAATTTTTTTATGTTTAACATTTGCCCTCGATTGGACAAACAAAGATCCTAATTGGACATACGAATATCATACGAATATCAACATGTAATCCTACACTTTTAAATAAAATAAAAAAATTAAAGATCACTAGATATCTTAGGCAAAATGAATTTAAAGTTAAATTTAGATCATTATGATAAATTAAGAAAAATATGAGATAAATTAAGATATGAAATAAAAATAATATGATAAAATAATTAAAATATGATACGATATAAAAAATAAGATAAACGTGACATAAATAAACTTACGTATTATCTATATAAAATCAATGATTAATGTATACAAGTCTGTCTATAATATATATAAGATACATTGGGTAGGGAAGAGAAGTCATAACTGCGAAGACGTTACAAATACAATTTTTTTAAATAGAATCACTATAATAAATTATACAAAATAATTACAAATTAAAATATAACATAAATATAATATAAAAATATAATTTTTTTTCTAATTTAAATCTACAAGTGCAATATAAAAAAATTAAATAAAAATTAAATAAAAATAATATAAATATAATAAAAATATTTATTAACATATAAAATTATATATAAATTTATAATAAAAGCTTTTATTTCCTTCTTCCTTTTCTTTTTTTTTTCCTTTCCCTCGTTCCTTTTTCCCATTTAACCCCCCCCCCCCCCAAAAAAAGTTAATGCACATGTCAGCACCCAATAAAAACCCGAGAAACAGGGAACGCTATAGTACTTTCTATAGTATTTTTAGCCTTTTTCATTTATTATAGTTATATATAATGTAAAAGCAAATAAAATACTTCGGAGATAAAGAGTATTCACGAATTAAACTAAATCATAGTTTAAAAAATTTAAATTTTTTTATTTTAATTTATTTTTAACTTAGTTTGGCTCGCACATATTATCTATATTTATTATTTATAATAAACAAAAATTTTTAAAATTATTTTTATATTAATATTTGTATATATTATAATTAAATTTAATTAAAAATTTTAATTATAAATATTAATTTGGGTTGAACTAGACCAATCCAAATTAATAAAATACCTGTCAAAAATCCAATAACAAATCAAGCTTACTAAGTTAAATAAATAATTTGATTTGTGAACAAATCTATTTAAAACATAACGAGTGTTGCTTAAATCATTCTCTTGGAACTAAAAGCAATTCCCAAATCCCAAGAGCTCATTAGATGCTAGTTGACCAAGCCAATCTAGAAATTTAGACGTCGAAAAGTACTAAGGACTTCAAGGAACCACCATAATCAGATGTGACAAAATGAACCCGAACCCAAAAACTTGCCCGAAAAAACTCGATTAGGAACCTGAACCAAACCCAATTTGACCAAAAAGTTAATAGCCCGAACTTGAGAAAACCCAAACTTGAAATGGCATGAACTGGAAATAGCCTTAACGCAAAATGACCTAAACCCGAAATGACACAAGCCCGAAAGAACCCAAACTCGAGCCTGACCCAAACCCAAACCCAAATTTAATACTAAAAATAGATATGAAGAAATTATAATTAAATACATCTTTATAAATCAAAAACTTTAATTATGAATTTTATTTTAATATTCTTTTAATAATTTAATTAAATATTAAAAATTTAATTTATATTTTAAACATGATTAAACTTGCTCATAGGTTGGGTGGGACCGCGGCTTAAATTTTTTTAAAATCCCAAGCTTAGGCCCTGATTTAACTACCTAGACTTGCAAATTTAAGTCAGAAATACTGTTCATCACATTAAATAATTTTTTTTATCAATATTATATTTTATAATTAAAATTTAATAAAATATATTAATTTAAAATCATTATTTCGAGCCAGGTCGGCTAGTCTAATATAAAAATATGAGAACCTACGCCTAGGCACAATTAGACCGGGTAGGTAGCCTGACCCTTGAGCAGGTCTACAAATGATAAAATATTAATTTATCAAAAAGTAAATTACATCATTAGCTTTAAAAGTATTGTCAATAAATTGTATTATTTATTTATTTATCATATTTTTTTTAATTTTATTAGTTAAACTTATTAAATATTAAGAGTTTATTTATGTTAATAGTAAATTTTTTTAATAATAATAATAATAATAATAATAATAATAATATTATTATTATTATTATTATTATTATTATTATTATTATTGTCGATGTTTCACGTGCCCGACCTTTATGAACTTCAGACGATCCGAAGGGCCAAAGCGTGCTCGACTTAAAAAATATTTTGATGTTTGACATGAAGAAGTAAAAGACCGTCAAATGAATCGCTCATCCGACTAGTCTTGGATGGCCACCATGAAGTGGCCATAAACTTGGAGTTGCCGTTAATTATTTTAAGTTAGGCATGATCGAATGCTAATTGAAAATAATACCAGAGATTTGTTGTTTTGGGTTAGGGAGTTAGTTATATGTAGGAAAGGACTAGCACCCCATGACGCTCAAAAATTGGTACCATCTAACTATATCTTGCTTAAATCTTGGTTTCCTCAGTTTCATTTTTATCATTATTTAAATATAATTACCTCTAATGCATGAAATTTTGTAAAGATATGAGTTCGGGTTTTAATGAAAATTTTATTACCTATGCGCCTCGGAGAGGTGAGAAACGTAGGGGCTTTTAATGAAGATGATCTCTGGATGGGTTTTAAAAAATCAAATATTTCATGTCTTGCACTGGAGAGATACCGACACGAGATATCATTTAATGATTTTGAAAATGATTTTTAAAGCATGAATGCTCGAGGTCCCTACAAGAGGAAACATATTAGTAAGATAGGAAAGAAAACAATAAATAAATCCACATAAAAATAAACACACAAAAAACAAAACAAAGAGGGATGATCAGAATGTATCTTGTAGTTGTCTTCGATTGTTAACGAATAACCGAGATGACAATGTTGAGACTTAGCCGAATTCGGTGAAAATTTAAGGAGAAAAAGGTTTGGATGACTCGAGAGGGAAAAAAGCTTGGATTTTAGAAGAAATATAAAGAATGGGGTTGGAGTATCCCCTTAGAAGAGTGGGTTAAAGTATCCCCTTAGAGTAGTGGGGTTGGAGTATCCCTAAAAATAGAAATTCGATGTCATTTTGAGGTAAAAGCACGGTTGGAGTATCCCCAAAAATGGAAATTCGATGTCATTAAGAAATGGTCATTTTTTTGGATAGGGGGATCTATGAAAATTGGAAGGCAAAGGTTTGGCTAAAATGTTCCTCTGTTGTTTAGCTTTGGTCCGAGTCTAAGGGGGGTTTAGGTAAAGGGAATAAACCGAGTAGATCATGAGGCATTCGAACCCTTCAATAAAAGTATTTCAAAAATTGGGTTAGAAATAGAGGACAACATTGCATCATTTTTCTTCTCAAATTTATTTCAAGCTTATTTGGAGGTCCCGAGGGGTAAATGTGGTACCATTGGAAAGATAACTCGATGAGAATTAATGTAAAAATATTCCAAAAATCCTAGAAAATCACCTTCTAGGTGGAATTAATTTTTGAATTTTAACCTGTCTTGATACTGGCAGTGTGTACCGGGTAAAGGTATCATGGACTTTGAAAAATCATTTCGGATTCATCCGAAATTATTAAAATGCAAATAATACTTTTCCAAAAAGGGAATTTCATGAACTCTATGGGAAAAATATTCAAGGGATTCAAAAATGTTGTTTGTTGGGCCGAAACAACCTGAACAGTAGACTGCTCACTGGATCTAAGGGTTCTGAATAGTGAAGATTCAAAAAATCATAACTATTTCATCTGAGATGATCTGAAGGTAAATGAGATATTGTTGGAAAGGTAATTCAAAACCCTTTCAAGGGAAAAATACCAATACATTTCAGATAAATCTTTTTTTATTATTTTTAAATAATTTTTAAAAACTAGACTGCTATGCTACCAGAAAAAAACAGGGGAGGTGTTCGGTATTTTTGGTTTTTCATTGGGTTGAGCTCGGGCCATGGACTTTCGAACATTCATAACCAAGATAAGGGGTTGACATGGGCATCATGAGTTCATTCCACAGTCTCGGAGTAGTTTAGGATGATGGAAAAACCCGTCGACCATGCCATCATGAGGGTGTTTGGCTAAGGACCAAGGATTCACATTTTTAAAAGACTTCATTTCATCTTTTTGAAAACTAGTATTCTTATACTCATTCTTCAATGAATCCAGAACTGAATACTTGCTTTGCCCCTAAGGTTGGAAAGCCAACTTCATAAAAATCTTAAGCTCATGTTATTCTCCATGTGTGGGAGATAACATGTGCTTAACTTGGAGATATTTCTTTTTGAAATCAGGTTTTCTAGCATTCAAACAAGCATCTCAACACAAACAAAGTGCCACAAACATAATATAGAATATGGAGAGCATATATGCACAAGCAAAGATGACATTTTTCATAGAAAAAATAATGGAGATGATAGATTGATGCATGAACATACTTAGGATGAACATGTTCAAAAAAGGCTTTGCTAGAGAAGGCATTTTTATTTCATGGAACCTATCAAGCTGCTAGGAAATGTATGGGCATACCTATGACATGTTAAGATGCATTCTTTAAACATGAGATAAAGATGTGAATGTGGAAGGAACACGGTAAGGTTGCATGGACAGAGGCTATTATGATGATGAAAATGGAGGAGCATGCTCAGTTGACCAACAGCATATAGCACCAAGAAAAACATTAAAATCCTAAACTACCACAATCAAAGCCACAAAAATGCATGGCAGTCCTAGGGTGACCATAAAAATATAAAAAAGGTTTACTAAGATGATTTTAATGACAAAATAGAAAATATAAAGATCAAGGTAGAGGGTATATACCAAAAACTTGAACTTCCCTTTCTCTCGAAACAGTGGTTGTAGACTTAATTTCTTTATTCTCCTTGCTATTATCTAGCAAGAAAAGGATGAAAAGAAGTAGCTTTTTGGTGGCATGGTTGATGGTGAGGCTTTTTAAAGATCAAAATGTGTGCAAAGTTAGGTCCTTGAAGGTTTTCCAGTGGTGGTTTGGGGTAGCTACGGGAATGGAGTATGGAAATCAATGAAACAGTGTTTTTGGAAGTGTTTTTGAATGGCTGAAGGCTTTGTGAGGATGGGTGAAGAGTTTTCTAGGATTGTTGGAGAGTTTTTTTTTATAGCTGGGAGCCCTCATTTTTTTTCTAAGGTAGCGGGTTCTCTTTATCTTCTTACTCAGCCAATGGCTTTAGGAGAAAAACCACGGGCATTGTTGGGTTTTCTTCTCTACATGAGGAGACATCTAGGTAACATGCTCAGTCTGCACCCCTATTGCTATTGGTTCTACCATGCTGAGAAAGAAATCAAAAAGGCTACAATAGCCTCCTAACTTCTGATATGCTCGCCACCCTCTTACCACTATATCTCTTGTGAAAGTGACTTTTGGCATTGGTTGCTTGGACCCTGAACTTGTTTAAATTCGATCATTAGCCTAAATTCAAGGTTTGTAATGCTTTATTACGGTTTGTTGGTGCTAAAAACATGTTTCAATCAGATTTTCAAAGGTTGAAAAATGGTCTGAGCAAGATAAAATGCCTTACGTATCGATACAAAACATATTATATTGATACACAAGGCAATTTTTATTCTGAGTATCGATACAAGGAGGTGTGTATCGATACTAAGAACAAAAATTGTTTCCAGTCTCAAGACTTTAGAGCCCTGCATCGATACTCTATGGACTTGTATTGATACTCATGCTTGTGTATCGATATATTTCACCAAAAATCACAACTTTAGCTACTACCAAAACTTGTATCGATACAATCATGCTAAGTATCGATACCACACGTTAGGCATCGATACCAAACCCTCATGTATAGACACTACACATGGAAATTCAAAATTTTGGTAACGTGAAAGCCTCGTGACAGTGTTTAAGCACCCATATGGCCTGCACAAACCTTAGGTTCCTCGAGTTGTCTTATCTTGGTCACAGAGAGATGAAAATTGGAGCACATACTCACCTAAACCTTTGATGCCTCATTTTTGAATTTTTCTTTAAAGCGGTCCATAGGCGTTTTAGGCCTTCCCCCAGAAACTATCATCGAGCGACGATTATCCCCCAGCTTTATTTCTATTTTTTTAATTTTGTCACCTTTTACCTAACTCTTAAGATACCAAAAACTGGTCCGGACAAAATGAGATGTCTACAATTATTATTATTATTATTCCAAGTAATGATAATTAGAATATGATAATAGTATAACAAAGTAATAAGATAAATTAAAAAATATGAAAGCCATAATAGATAATACTATATCAAAAATGAATTAAATATTAAATATTAATACTATATTACAGCCATGGCTCAAAATTTTTTAAAATCTCAAGTCTAGGCTCTTATTTAACGCGCCGAGGCTCACCTATTTAAGCCAAAATTACTGTTCACACATTAAAGAATATTTGTTATTAATATTTATATATTTTATAATTAAATTTAAATAAAATATATAGTATTTTAATTTAAAATCATTGTTCTGACTAGATCGAGCTAGTCTAAAATAAAAATATGAGAACCTGAGTCCAGGGCTAATTGGGTCAAGTGGGTAGCTCGAACCTTGAGCATGTCTATATATGATAAAATAGTAATTTATCAAAAAGTAAATCATATCATGAGCTTTAAAAGCATTGCCAATAAAGTTTATTATTGATTTATCATATTTTTTAAATTTAATTAGTTAAACTCATTAGTTATTGAGAATTTATGTATGTTAGCAGTAAAATTTTAAGTACTTGAATATTTTTCTTATTTTATTTTAGTTATTATTATTTTAAGTAATGATAATTAGAGTGTGATAATAATATAATAAAGTAATAAGGTAAATTAAAAAATATGAAAGCCATAATAGATAATACCATATCAAAAGTGAATCAAATCTTAAATATTAAATATTAATACCATATATAATTTAATTAAATATTAAAAACTTAATTAATATTTTATATGTGATTAAACCTGTTTATCGGTTAGGTTAGGCCGCTGCTCGAATTCTTTAAAATCTCAAGCTGAGGCCTTTATTTAATATGTCTAGATAGCCTATTCAAACTATAATTACTGTTCATCACACTAAAGAAAAATTTTTATTAATATTTATTATTTTATAATTAATTCAAATAAAATATATGTTATTTTAATTTAAAATCATTGTTTTGAGTCAGGTCAAGCTAGTCTGAAACAAAAATATGAGAACTCGGGCCCAGACCCAATTGGGCCAAGTTGGTAGCTTGATCCTTGAGCAGGTCTATATATGATAAAATAATAATTTATCAAAAAATAAATCATATCATGAGCTTTAAAAGTATTATCAATAAAGAATGTTATCCATTTATCACTTTTTTTAATTTAATTAATTAAACTCATTAAATATTGAGAGTTTATGTATGTTAGTAGTAAAATTTTAAATATATCTTGAGTATTATTATTATTAGTATCATCATCATGATCATTTCAAGTAATGATAATTAGAGTATAATAATAATATAACAAAGTAATAAGATAAATTAAAAAATATGGAAGTCATAAGATAATACCATATCAAAAATAAAAAAAAATCACATACTAAACTAGCAACTAGACTTACACATGGGCCAGATAGCCTGTCCAACATAATAAAACTGACACGATTAGGCCTAGGTCTTAGATTTTAAAGTTTCAAGCATGCTCGACCTAAAAACAATATTTTTTTTAAATAAAATAACATATTTTTTAATATAATTATAAAATATGTTAATATTAATATAAAAATAACTTTTTAATATTATGAACAATGATTTGTACTTAAATGGGTCAGCTAGGCCAAATTCGGTCCTGAGCTTCGAATTCAAAATTTTTTTTGAGCGTCAACTAGGCCCATAAAACTGAATTAAGACTTTTTCAGGCCAAACCGGGCCAAATTCAGGCCTGGACTTAAAATTCAAAATTAAGTAAAAGTGATTACATTTAACATAAAATGATGTAAAATTTACTTGAACCTGAAACTAAATAGGCCCGAGCCCGAATTGGCCCAAACTTGAAAGAACCTGAACCCAAAAACACTCAAACCCAAATAGACCCGAACCCGAATTAGCTCGAACATGAAATAACCCAAACACAAAATGACCCAACCCAAATCTGCCCAAACCCACCCAATTGCCACCTCGACCATAATGATATGTAAGTCAAATGTAGACTGACCATCTTCAAACTTTGCATCAGAAAAATCTCCATTGAAGAAAGTACATAGTACCTTGTTACGAGGTTAAAACAAGAACACGTGAGAAAGCAAAACTAATGACTGGTCACAACTATTAATGAGTGTTGATATGATTATTTTGTGTAAAATCCCAATATCACCTAAACAATTCTAACATTTGTGAGCATAGAGCCTAACCACTTGAGGCTAAGTGTGATTGAAGTGAAAAAAAAAAACTGATCTTTGAAATCTCACTTGAAAACCAAAAAGCTATAGTCATGTAAAGCATTTATTTGTCTAAAATCTAATTGCTAGAAAGGATGCCCATAAAGGCATACCATTCCAACACAATAACTTCCATGAGAAAGTTATATATATGTTTGAAATATAAAAACTACAAAATAGCAATTAACAACAGTAAGATAGGATAGAAAGAAAGATAAACTTCCTTTAAGAAGGTAGTTTTGTTCGACCAAATAAGGAAGAAAAGGTAAAACTTCCAATAATATGAGTTTTTTCTCTTTTTGGCTAAAGTGTGAGCAAAACAAAAAATCAATTTCTTTTCTAATTTCTAGTATGTTTGTTTGAAAATAAGAACTTAACATGTTTTAAACTGAGTTTTTGGTGAAATACTTAAATTCACTAAAACACGTGTGGATTTCCTTGATTAATATAAAAAATGTATAACACCATTAAAGCTTGTTTCATAGAACAAGTCTTGGATTTGCTATATCTTAAGTTTGATTTTTAAAAATCATGAATTTTGATGAAAACTAGGATTGACTTCTTCACTTTTTAATTTTCAATATTAGTACTATCGTAATACGCATTATGCATTCTAACATATCAGAGTAAAAAAATTTACATTGTTCAGAGTAGGGTCAACCGTCAGAACAAACTATTCATTTGGCTTTTCTATATGGCTATTATGAAATAATTGGGAAATTAAAATCACCACCGATCTTTTTGGGCAAGCAGTGATTGGACACCTATTAAAATCGATCTCTTTAAATTTTGAAAATTTATTTTAAAAGGATCGATTTTACTGTTTATTGAAAACAAAGTAAGAATTGGATTTGAGAGTCGATTACATGTGAGGAAGGATTAGCACCCCAAGACGTTCCAAAGTCCATACCATCTTCTCACATATAATCTTAAGTTTAGATTTCTAAGTTAAATTTTGATGTTTAATAATAAATGCCAAAATATTGTAATAAATTTAAAATAAATAACTCAAATTTATAAATTTAGAATTCCCTACTCTGAAATCTAGCAGAACATAGAGTTTTATTAAGTTTAAAATTATTTTTCAAATTTAATATTTGAAACAAGATATTTTTAAATTAAGAGCAAATCTCGACATCTTTTTTTTGATTAGATGGCTAAAGACTCAGAATAAGATTTTAACCTAATAAAATGGCCTTGAATTTTTACGAAATTTGAAAATCAAATATGCATGAGTGCATTTATAGCAATTTGGATATTCACATGAGAGAGATTATTCATGACATATAATTCATATAGCAATATTCTTAAACGTAAGCAAAAATAATAAAATGGGGTTGATTTGAAATTTATCTCTTGAAAAGCCTCGATTACTTAAGGAAAGAATCTATTAATGGCTGAAAGACCAGCTTAGATTCAAATTATGGTTAAGGCATAAGAGTTTTGAAGAGCATTAGACAATGTTTGGAAAAACAAGAGAGAAATTATAATTTTTTGGAAAAATTTTTAGAAGAAGAGTTGACAAATAAAATAATTAAGAACTAAGGGAAAATTCATTAATTATTGAAAAATAAGGCATTTTTCTAAAGATTTTGAGAAAAGGTGAAAAATAAAGTTAAAATCAAAAGAAAATTTTAGAAAAAGCCTAAATTGACTTTTTATAAACGATCTATGAATGCTTCCTAACCATTCAATGATGATGCAAAAAAACCTATTTTGAGATATCCAAACACCTCGAAAAGGTGATAATAAGTAAATCATGAATTATGACCTTTCTTAAGAATAAGGGACAACTTGTACCTAGCATGCTTCCTGAATTTATCTCATTCAAACAAACTCCAAAAATCACGAGTGATACACTGTTGGAAAGAAAACTGGATAAAATTTAAATTAAAAATAGTGTAAAATACTAGAAAATTATTAAAGGGGTGAAAATATTTTTACAACCAGCTCTGGTTGTAGGATATTGGATATCTTTATAGCAAATAAAAAAAATTCATTACATACTCAGACAAACTCAGAAAGCCCTATATTATCCATCCTTCGACAACTAACTCGATGTAATTTAACATAAAATACCAAAGCAAATTCTAGAAAATCATTTGGTGGGCTGAAACAGTCATTTATTCTAGTCACTAGGCTTAGGTATTCTAAACAGCTATCGAAGTAGATTTCATTATTTACTCAGATGGACCCAGAAGGTTGCATAGGATAGCTTATCGAAAATATAACTTAGTTTTATTTAACATAAAAATACCTAAAAAATCAAAGAAAATCATTTGAGGGGTGAAAATCTTTTCAACCAGGTTTGGTTGGAAGTGATAATAACCAAAATAGAGGATGAAGGATTTTGATTTTTGGAGTTAGTTTTCTAGCATTTCAAAGTCCATATGTAGGGACCTAAGGTACGGTGTAACAAATTAGGAACCATAACTAGAATTTTGCCAAAATCAAGATTTAAAGATCACAGACAAGGGCGAAGAAAATGGGCATTGGCATCTGAATACCACTCTCTTAATGCATGCTATGCTCTAAGTGTATCTATCTCCATTAAGGACCATTAAAAATCTTCTTTAACATCGAAGATCGCATTTTTAAAAGCTTAGCTTAAGCATAAATAAACTAGCACTTGACGAACACAATAGTTACATGTCACCATATGCCATTACCTTGACAATATGATAGGATGCACCTGATGTAAAATATCCCTTGCTTTGGATTTTATTCAGCATGATAGTGTGAGAGAAAAAGTGAATATCTTGTAATTGGAGTGAGGGGACCATCAGATAAATCGCTTATCTGACTAGTCTTTAAAGACCACTATGAAGTGGCCTAAAATTTAGAGTCACCATGATCATTTGGGTTTGGTATGACCAGACACATATTAAAATCGATATTGTCGCCATGTGCCATGCCTTTAAAATTTTGGACGATCTAAAGAGCTTAGCACACTTGACTTAAAAATACATGATGCTTGGTCATGGTCGAGCCTTTGAATTATCCTATGATTAGGATTTGAATTAAGCATAGTAAGATGAAGGGGAGAGACTGTCAGGCAAATCACTTATCAAACTAGTTTTAGATAGTCACCACGAAGTGGCTGTAAACTTGGAGTCACCACTGATAATTTTGGGGTAAGCAGGATTAAATGCCTATTGAAAATAATATTCTGAGTTACAAAACTCAAAACATTAATCTCAAGGTTTACAAAGTCCAGAGATTCGTTGGTTGCATTTGGGAGTCGGATATGCGTGGAGAAGGATTAGCTCCCCCAAGATGCCAAAATCGATACCTACAAACTATGTCTCACTTCGGTTTAGGCTTAATCGGTTCCATTTGGTTATTATTTAGAAATAATCATCTTTAATGCTTTAATTTTTGTAAATTGTAGATCCATTTTTTTAAAAGAAAATTAGATCACCTATGCACTTCGGAGGTGTAAGGAACATAGGGAATGTTTTATGAAAGTAATATCCAGATTGGATTTTGAAAATTTAGATATTCCGTATTAGGCATTAGAGAGATACCAACATGGAACATTTCTTTGTAAACTTTATTGGAAAACAAATTTTAAATATAAAAGCATGATAATGACTACAAAAAGGAAACATGTTAGTAAGACGACAAAGAATATGATAATATCATAAACAAAATAGCATAAAAAAGAAAGAAGATCAGAATATGTCTAATAATTGTCTTTGATCATTAAAGAATAACCAGGATGACAATTTAGAGATGGATTTAGATTCAATGGTAATTTGCAAGACAAAAATGATTTTAATCAAAATAATCTAAAGCATCCAGAAAAGAGAAATTTTTTGGATTTTTTAAGAAAAAGCAGGGTTGGAGTATTGCCTCAGAAAGAAAGGATTAGAGTATCCTCAAAGATAAAAATTTTTAATGTTTTAAAAGAAAAAGATTCTTTTTTTAAAAAGATTTTAAGAATATGAAACTGAAAATTTGTATAAGATATAATTTTTATCTTAAGCCTTAATCCAAGTCTAAAGGGCTTCTGTTATAGGGGAACAAATTAGATGTACTTTGAGACATTTGAATGTCTCTATAAAAGGGTTTCAAAAATTAAGTTAAAATAAAGGATACCTCTCTTTTCTTAAATTTATTCTGGGTCCATCCAAAAGGCTTTAAAGGTGAATAAGTATTGTTGGAAAGAGGACTTGATAAGATTTAATGTAAAAATATTCCAAAAATCCTAGAAATTCACTTTCTAGGTGAAATTAATTTTTCAAATTGGGCCTGTCTTGACCTAGTAGCATAAACAAGGAAAAGTGCATGATGGACTTTGAAAAATCATTCCAGGCTTATCCGGAATTGTTAGATCATGAACAATACCTTTTTTCACAGGGGTATTTAATTAAATTTTTAGGAAAAATATTTAAAAATTTTGGAAAAATCATCTGACAGGCCAAAATGGCCCAAACAGAATATCGTATACGGGTTCTAGGGGTTTTGGATAGCAAAGGTTCGAAAAATCATAATTCCCTCATCTAGGATGATCTAAGGGCGAACAAAACACCATTGGAAAGGTATTTCAACAACCTTTAAGGGAAAAATATCAAAAAAATTTCTAGGAAAATCTTTTGTAGTTTGAAAATAATTTTTTTGAATTTAGATTACAATGCTGCTAGAGCAAAAATAGGGGATTATTTCACTTTTCAGGTTTTTTGGGGTGAAACTCGAGTTATGGATGTTTGAACGTCCACAACACAAAGGAAGAATGACACGAACATTAAAAGTTCATTCCACAATCTTAGAGTAGTTTAAGATGATGAAACAACACATTAACCATGCCATCATGAAGGTGTTAAATTTAAGATCAAGGCTTACTATATGTTTTTCAGCTAAAAGGGGTTATTTTGCTTGGAAAAGTGACATCTTTAAACTTATCTTACCATGAATCTAGAGCTAAAATATTTTATTTACCTCCAAGATTGGAAAACAAATTTTATGAGAACATTAAATCCATGCTATTCTTCATCTATTGGAGGTAGCATGAACTTAACTTGGAGATTTTTTTGAAACTTAGGTTTTTAGGAAACAATCAAGCATTTTGATAGATATGTCATGAACAAAATGCAACACATACAAAGATGCACTTGGACTAAAATCCAAACAACAACGATGACATTTTGACATAGAAATAGGTAACAAAAATGTAAAAAGATGTGTATGAAAATGATAGAACATATTTAAATAAAAAATGCAGGGTGAAATTGTCAAGACAACATTTTTATGTCATAAGACTCCTTAAACCACAAGAAAATGCATGAACATACATAAGACATGTTATAGTGAACATTTAAGCATGAGTTAAGCATGTGAAAATAGATGAAATATGTAAGAGAATGCATAAGTAGGGGATTGTTTTGATGGCAGAATGACAGAGGAGAAATTTGGCTTACCGAGCAACATTAAGGCATCATAAGAACATCAAGATCCTAAAATTACCACAACCTAGGTAACGATAATGCATGAGAGTCCTAGGATGGTCGTGGTAGCATAAAAGGCTCACTAAAATGATGTAGATGATAAAAACAAAAAATGTATGGAACATGAAAGAAAATATGCCAAAAAGCTTAAACTTTTCTACTTTCTTAAAGTAGTGACTTTAAGCTCAGTTCTTTCCCTCTTTTTGCTATTGTTTAGCAAGAAAAAGATGAAAAAAAGAAGCTTTCTAGTAATATGGTTGATGGAGGTGTTTTTAAGGGTGAAAGTGTATGAAAGGTTAAGTTTTTAAAGGTTTTCTGGTAGTAGTTTAGGGGAACTACGGGAATGGAAGAAGGGTTGGGTTGAAAGCCAATGGAACAATGTTTATAGGAGAGTTTTAAGGCTGGAGATTGCTATGAGATTCTTGGGAATAGTCGGTGTTTTTTTTTTTTTTGGGGATTGTTGGAGAGCTCTTTAGGAATGGCTAGAAGTCTTTTTTTTTTCTTTTTTCCCCCTTTAAATTTAGTGCTCAGCTGATGCTTTTAGGAAACAAAACAAGGGCATTCTTAATATTCATTCCTGTACTAGGGGATATCTCTAGCTATCATACTTAGCTAGTCTCCTTCTTATTAGTTCTGCCATACTGAGAAATAAGGCAGAAAGGCTATAACAACCTACAATTGAAGATATACCTAACATGCCTTCTTACCACCATATATTTTATGAAAGTAACCCTTGTCATTGGTTATTTGGGCTCTCAAAATTGGTTTAAATTCGATCACAGGCTTGAAGTCAAGGTTTACAATGTTTTATGATGGTTTCTTGAGGCCAAAAACATGTTTGAATCAGATTTTCAAAGGTTGAAATGGTCCAAACTGGGTAAAAATGCCTTTGTGTATCGATACAAAACATGTTATATTGATACACAATTTTTACCCTTGAGTATCGATACAATGAGGTGTGTATTAATACTAAGAGTCAAAAATTATTTCTAGTCTTGAGAGTTAGAGGCTATATTGATACTCCATGGATTTGTATCGATACTCATACTTGTGTATCGATACATTTAGCCAAAAATCATAACTTTAGCTACTGCCAAGGTTTGTATTGATACAAATATGCTAGGTATCGATACCTCACCTTAAGTTTTGATACTAAACCCTCTTGTATTGATACTACATGTGAAAATTCAAGTCCTTGGTGACGTAAAGGCCTTGTATCAATACTTATGCACCAACATAACTTTCACATACCTATGGCTTCTCGATTTACCTTAACTTGGTTATAAACAATAGGAAATTGAGTTATATACTCATCTGAATGACCCCGGTGACACTGTGAAAAATCACTTTTGATGCCTTGTTTTACATTTTTCTTTAACATGGCAACTAGCAATTAGCCCTAGTTTTTATTTTTTTATCTTCTGATTTAATCATCCTTTAATTGAGTCCTGGGATAGCAGAAATAGGCCTAGACAAAATTAGATGTCTACAAGTATGTCAAGTTACGAAACTTAGAGATTTGATTTTATGGTCCATGTGTTCTAGAGTTTGTTAAGAGGGTCTAGGAGTCAATTATGTATAGGGAAGGATTAACATCCTTATAATGCCCTATGTCGTTACTTTTTGGCCATATAATATCTCCATCATGTTTTCTTGGCTTTTGTTACATCACTATTTATATATAATCCCCTTTTTATGATGCATGAATGTTGGCTTCAAAGGAGAGATTAAACCAAGAGGGAGGGTGAATTGGTTGTATAAAAACTTGATAAATTTAAAGTAAATTAAAAATTAAAAATAAGATAAGAAAGAGAAAAACCAACAATTAATGTATAGAGGTTCGATCATTTAATTCGGCACCTACGTCCTCTCTTCTTGGTACTTTTTTACTAGGGTGATTCCCACAATTCACTAAGCAAATTATTACCTTTAAGACTAAGGTATAACCTTACACTACTATTTTTTAAGGCTTAGATAGAACTTTTCAAATCCTTTGAGAATTATACCCCAAACTCTCAAAGATTTTTGCTCACTTTCACACAACCCTTTTTATGTTATGAAAGAAGTATTTTGCAAACAAATTAAACCTCTATTAGGTAGATGTTTGCTAGAATTTAAGTATAAGATGAATGAGATGCAAATAAGCTTGAAGAGGATAAATTTGATACAAGTGGAAATAAAGAATTTGATGATTTTGAGCTTTTTGTTGTTCAATGATTCAACGAAATCTGTATCTCTGCTTTTTCAGCTATTTGGAACCTCCATTTATAGTTGGAAATTAATTTATAGATGTTCGGCATTTAATGTGGTGGTTGGAGAGCCGTTGTAGCCTTTATAAATGCTTGTTTTCATTCAATCCCGTGCTATAATATCGATACAATACCAATAGCATCGACATAGAATGAAAAAAAGTGACCATTATAGCTTGTTGTATTGATACAGGGATCTGAGTATCGATACTAAGCAAGCTGTATCGATACAAATACCATTGTATCGTACATTTGAGGGTTTCAGCCAAATCTTGGCTACTGTCAAGCCTTGTATCGATACACATGGGGTGAGTATCGATGCTAAGTGGCCTGTATCGGTAAATACACACTTGTATCGATACATTTGAGGGTTTCATCCAAACCTTGGCTACTGCCAAACCTTATATCGATACCCATGGGGTGAGTATCGATACTAAGCAGGTTGTATCGATACATTTACACTTGTATGGATACATTTGAGGGTTTTTAAGCGTAATATCGATACATTTGTTCTTTGTATCGATTCCAACCTTCAAACACGTTTGTGAAATGATTTTTTGTTGACTCAAACAAATCTAAAATATTATTCTAAGTATAAATATACTTTTTAGAGCATATAATTTTTCATAAATTGCAAACTTAGTATATTTCAAAATGCTTTTCAATTTAAACACAAATACCAAGTTGACTATTAATTTAACTTAAGTTGTTTGTTATATCAAAACCAAAATCAAGGTTAACAATGAATTTTGAAAATAATAAATCATGTTTTTGTAAAAAGAGTTTAATACCATTATGTAACCTAGAGGAGTGGCAAAACGTAAGGTTAAAATATTTTCAAATTTAATTTAAAGGGGTGTTCCATATTGAGCACTAAAGGGAAACCAATGCAAAACATTACCTTAATAATTTTTTTAGAATTTTCATTAAATACAAGAATGCAAAACTTGTCACCAACGAAGGAAATATGTTAGGAAATTGTAAAGAAATATAATAAGCATCGCATAAAATAAATGCATAAAAGCATAAAAAAAAGGGATGATTGTGATGTATCTCATAACTGTACTTGGTTATGTGGGATTGGTCAAATTAACAGTTTTGAGATGTGTTTGGACTTGTTGGTAGCTTAAGGCATGGACATCAAGGTTTTGATTAAAAAATCTAGGGTGATCTACGAAAGAGAGAGAAAAAGAGAGGAAATATATATTTTGGATGAAATTTTTCTTAAAAAAAGAGTGCGAGTACCTATGTAGATGAAATTTTTAGTTATTTTTGGAAATTAGAATGTTTTTGGATATTTTGGTAAAAATATAGATTTTGAATTAAAATTGATAATTTAGATAAATGCATAAAATTAATTATTAGAGAGTATTAGGATTTTGATCGAAGCCTACTGGGATCCATATTTCGACATATGATTCCATGGAAAAATTAATCAGATTCATTCTACAATAATGCCTTGGAAAGGGAATTCAAGTAAATCAATTAATTTTACCTAATGATGAAGAAAGAGGCAACATCGCACTATTCGCCTTCTTGAAATTATTCCAGATTGGTCTGAAGGCTTTGGGTGGAAAATGAGGTACTATTGGAAAGGTAGCTTGACAAGGATTTATAAAAAAATTCTAAAAATCCTAAAAATCACTTTCTAGGAGGAAATAATTTTTGAACTCATTTTTGGTTTGGCGCTAACAGCATGTCTTGGGGAAAAGGCGCAACAAATTTAGAAAAATCATTACGAACTCATTCGAAATTGATAAATCACAAACAATACCTTTTTGGAAAGGGAATTTCATTGAGTTTTTAGGAAAATATTTAGAAATTCCATTAAAATCATTTGCTAGGTTGAAATGGCCCAAACAAAATGTTAATCATTGATTCTAGGGGTTCCAGATAGTAAAGATTTGAAAAATCATAACTCCCTCATTTAAGCACATCTGGGGACAAGAATGATGTCGTTGGAAAGGTAATTTGATTCCCTTTAAGGTAAAAATCCCAAAAAATTCCAAAAAAGTCATCTAGGTTTCAAATAAAAATTTTCAATTGGTGTCACAATGCTATTAATATCGAAATAGGGGAGTTTGAGGTTTTGGGGCTTTCTAGAAACATGTCAAGGTATCATATACAAGAATGTCCATAATTAGGGTCTATCGCAATGGAATCATGGGTTCATCCAAAGTCTTAGGGATTTGTAGAAGTGGATGTCCCGTTAACCATGCCATCAAGTCATAACACAAATGTTCAACATGAAAACATTTGATTAAGCATGTTGTAAATGGAAATTTTTTTAAAAGCTAAAAAAAATTTTATTTTGCCTTATTAGACCACGAATCCAAGCATGTAAACTTGATTTTTCCCTAGATTGTAAAATAGTTTGTTGGAAAACTTAGGCCAATGTTAATCTTATTTGCTTAGAAATAAACATGACATGATTATGTATGCCTAACTTAGGGAGGTTTTTTAAAAACAAAACATGGCAACAAACATGGTAGAAACAAAGCATCAAGAAAGCATTTTTAATTAAGTAGAACATTCAAACAAGGCATCACATGGCAAAAATATGTTAGAATATCAATAGGAAAATACTTTTATCAAATAAAACATGCTAAAAATGTAAACTACCTACTGATGACATTAAGAAATGCTAGACAAGCCTATGCAAAACATAAACCATGATTTAAAAGATTAAACATAATAGAAAAAACTTCAAAAATATGGGCTATTGAAGACCATCCAAGGAAAATGGAAACTTTCATGATCAAAATGTCAACAAGAGCAAGGTTGAACCATGTATCATTAAAGAAATACATGTTCCTTTAGAAGAAAGACATGGTTAGCATAAAAAAAGGGTTACTAAAATGGATGCAAGAAATGTTAAAAATATCAAGAAAATTAAAAGAGAAGGTTAGGGATACACCATTAAAGCTTTAAAACCTTGCTTGAACTTTTGCTTTTTCCTTCTTTCCTTACTTCCAATATGTTTTAGCTAACTTTTTTCCCTTTTTTCATCATAGATTAGAAAGAAAAATTGGCTAAAGATGAGCTCAGAGGTTGTATTAGTAATAGAAAAGGTTGTGGTGAGAAAGAGTGAGTTAAAATGAGGGTTTCGAGGTTTGCTATAGGGTGCTACAAGATTAAGATTTTTGCTAAAGAGGAGCATGTGAGAGGTAAATGTTCTTTTTTTTGTTGAACTGAAGATGGCTCTTTTATAAACAAGTGAACCACCAAACATCTAACCATGGAGTAAGGGCAAGTTTTTCCACACGTACCCAGAGCAGATCAAGGTATCATGCTTAGCATTCTTCATTTTCATTGGCTTTTGTAAACAAGATGGTGGAGCAACCTGCTTTATGTAGTCTGTAGATGAGGAAAAAGCAATTTCAACCTTGAAAAAACTAGATTTTGCCAAATGTCTTATTTTTTAACCATTTAGGCCTCAAAAAATCAAATAAACTCAATTCCGAACCCAAAGATAAGGCCGGATCTGAATTTGAGTGATTTATGGAACCAAAAATATGACCAAACTCATATTTTGAATCAATATAACATGAAGGAAAAAATGGCATGAATTTAGGAAAAATTTCCCAAATGTATTGATAAGATGATGATTGTATTGATATGTTTGACCTTTTTTTTTTGGTGAATGTATCGATACATTCAACCAATGCTTGAATGTATCAATACATTTAGCAAATATATTGATATATTTGGAAATTTATCGATACATTTTGGTCTAAAAATATGATTTAAGGTACTGCCAAGCATTGTATCAATACAAAAGTCAAAAGTATTGATAAATTGATGAAAAATGTGTATTTTACTTACCTTTGTCTCCTTGAACACCTTGCCTTGGTAGGGAATGATGGGACTTAGATCTGTGCTTCCTCGTTTTGGTTTGTTGATGCTTTGAGATGCTTGTGTGGAGCCCCAGACAAATTTAAATGTCTACAACTGCCTTTCTTTGGTCGTTATTAAGTATGAGGAACATAACATAGGTAAATAAGCACCATTTTGTTTAAGGTGGAATGATGCCCTTTAAGCGTATGTATTAAAAAACCAAATTAAAATCTTATCCAGATAGGTGGTACTTTTGGCAAAGATTCTAACTATACAATGAAACAAATTTAAATAGATTTTTCTTGTAGGGTTTGACTCCTTATTCAGCACCAGCTAATGTAGACTTAAAATCTATACGGCTTGACCTCCCTATACAGGTGCCAACTAATGTGGACTTGCATTTTATAAGGCTTGACCTTCCTATACAGTTGCTAGCTAGTTTGGACTTTAACTTTATAGGGCTTAACCTTTCTACATAGTTGCCAGGTAATGTGGACTTTGAATTTATAGGGCTTGACCTCTTTATTTAGGTGCCAGCTAACATGGAGTTTGATTCTATAGGGTTAGACCTCCTTATACATATACCAACTAATATGGAATTTGACTTTATAAGGCTTGTCCTCCCTATATAGGTGCCAATTAATGTGGACTTTGAATTTATAATGCTTGACCTCTTTATACAAGTGCCAGTTAATGTGGATTTGGGATTCTATCCTCCCTATATAAGTGCTAACTAATGTGGATTTGGGTTCTATAGGGGTTAACCTCTCTATATAGATGCCAGCTAATGTGGACTAGGGGTCTTTAAGGCTTAACCTCTCTATACATGTGCCATCAAATGTGAACTTTGGCATTTTAAAAATTTGAAAACAAAATCCCTCATGAGAGGCATTAGGAGTATCCTCAAGAAAGGCTTAAACATCGTCTTAATTAAAATGCCATTAAAAAAGGCTTTCAAGGATATCCTCGAGAGAGGCTCTGAAATGTAAAGGTGAGATCCTCGAGAGAGGTTTTAAAGTGTTTGATAAAATATCCTAAAAGAGGCTTTTAGGAAATCCTCAAGAAGGGTTTTTTGGGTGTCTTTGAGAGAGGCTCTAAAGTGTTTGATAAAATATTCTGAAAAGAGGATTTGTGGAAGTCTTTGTTGAAATATCCTTTGAAAGACTTTGGATGAAATATTCTTAAGAAAGGCTCAAGAAGTTTTTGTTAAGTATCCTTAAGAAAGGTTTCAAAGGTTTTTAAAATATCCTTAAAAAAGCCTTTGAAAGTTTTTAACGAGACATCCTCAAGAGAGTCTTTAAAAATTTTTAATGAAACATTCTTAAGACAGGTTTTATAAGTTTTTGAAAAATCCTCAAGAGAAGGCTTTGAAAGTTTTTAATAAAACATCCTCAAAAGAGGCTTTAAAACATTTTAATGAAATATCCTTATAAGAGTTTGTAGATACCTTATTTTGTTTAAGACAACATTCATGTTATTAAAAGTTATCATCCAAGGCACCATCGAGGTCATTCAGAGAAGCATGGTCAATTTTCTACCATCCTCGGTTGAAGTAAAGGGTTCAAAGAGTCAAAGGTAAAAAAAGTCCACATTTTTTATGTATATCTTGACAAATGGGGTGAAGTGTTGATTTAGGGTTCCACATCATTCAAATTCAAAAATCTTGCTAGTTATATCGATATCAAAGGGCATGGCATCAATACTTGAATTATGGTATCAATACCAAGGGTGTTTGTGCCAATACAAAGTTATGTCCTAGCTAAAATTATGATTTTTGGCTGACAAGTATCAATACAATAGTGTATGGATTGATACAACAAGTTTGTTATTGATACTAACATGCTTTGTGTTGATACTAGATTCAAAGTATTGATAATTTTGGGTTTTTTTGCTCAATGCATCTATACATAAAGCTATTTTTGGCCTAATTTGAGACAAATTTCTCTTTTCATACCATGACTTCAAAACCTTGAATTTGGTAACAACATTAGCCTAAAAAATCACCCAAAATTAGACATTACTTCACACAAATCATGTGGATTTAATTTTTCAGCTTTAAACATTAGATTAATACATTCTTACTTAGATGGTGGGAAGTTGCAACACATTTTACATCAGCCACCAATAGCCTTAAACTCTTTCAAAGACTATTCCTGTAGCTTTCTTTCCACCTTTTCAAAAACTCTTCCAAAACCTCCCATGTCTTTTATCTCTACCTTCAAAACCATTCTCCATACCACTGTAACAAAAAGCTCCTTTTTTTATCCTTTATTTGCTAATCTATAGCAAAGAAAATGAGCAAAGTGAGCTTATAATTACTTGGTTACTATTTAAGAAGAAGCTAGAAGTGAAGGTCTCCATTGGGGAATATTTTTTATCTTGTCTTCATTTTGTTTTTTGTTTTTCCGTCACCATCATCTTAGTGAACTTTCATGTTTCTATGACCCTATTAAGGCTTCCATGCATTATTATGGCTTTGTTTGTGGTAGGATTTTGATAACTTTTTTGATGCTTTAATGTTGTTTTGATGAACTAAAATGCAATATCTCTATTTGATATTAAAATAGCCCATGTTCATGCATTTTGCCATTTTTTTTCTTTATCTCAACATGCTCATTTCATGTATAAATGGTCATCCTAGCATATTTCTATCTTGAACATGCCTTTGGTTGCATTTTCACTATGATTTCCTTGATGAAATGCCTAGATGACTTGCTATTTTGAATAATTCCTGATATTTGATATCTTCTCTTAGTTTAGTTCATCACATGTTTCTTAAATTGCCTCCATGATGCTTGTAAAATTCTATTTTGAAAGAAAACCCCAAGTTAAGCCTATACTAACCTTAATCAATACGGATTAGCTTGGATTTAATGTTTTCAATATGTTCTTTAATCTTGGGTATATATCAAGCATAAATGTTTGGAATCATGGCCTTAATAGGCCGAATAAATTATAATTTTTAACCAAAAATCAAAAATACTTTCAAGTGTTTATTTTAAGCCTTCTTTGAGCCTATTATGGATAATGGCATAGATAGCGGATTGTTCGACAGCCTACTCTTTAGGAGTTGAATTGGTCCCTTAGTCTACTGCGATGGACCTTAGTGATCAGACATTCACATGTTTGACACCTCGACACGTGATCATAAAAGCCTTAACTCAAAAAAACCCTTGTTTTGGTACTGGCAACATAGTAATCTTGATTTCAAAAATTATTTTTGGACTCCAAATGACTTTTTTTTAGAATTTTCTAGCATTTTTCCTTGAAAGGGCTTTGAATTACCTTTGCAAAAATACCTTCTTCGGTCTTGGATATTTTGTCAAATTTTAAAGTTATGATTTTTTGAATATTCACTATTGGGAATCCTTAGAATCAACAATTTGTATTCTGTTTGGGCAATTCCAACTCGTAAAATGATTTTTTTCTAGATTTTTAAGCATTTTTTTAGAAAAGTGTGCAAAATTTGATTTTTGAAAAGGTATCATTTATGATTTAACAATTTCAAAAGAGTGTAAGGCAATTTTCAAAATTCACTACTCCATTTTTCTAGCACTTGCTTTAATGCTGACTCAGACCCAATTTCAAAAATTACTTTCACCTAGAAATACATTGATCTTGCAAAGTCACCTTTCCAACGGTATCTTGTTTGTGATTAGAAACCTTTGGACTAATCCAAAATAAATTTAGGAAGGTGGACAGTGTAATGCTACCCCTATTTTTTTTAGAGCCAAAGAAAAACCCAAGTAAATTTTCTTGAACCACCTTTCCAAATCATTTAAATGACTTGAGATGCCTCCGATTATTTCCCCATGAAGCTTCGCATCATGACACAAGTCCCATTAGGCTCGATCAAGGCTCTAAACACTTTTGAAAATTAATTTCCATCTCTTATTTAAATTATCGTGTGTTTCACTTTCAAGATCTATATTTTCCTTAAAACATATCAAAATTTTGATTTTTAAAAACCACTCAAAATTTTTCTTTTTGAGGGAATGTTTCAACTCTATTTTTTCAGAGGGTATATTCCAACCCTACTTTTCTAAGGGGATACTCTTACCCTGTTTCTTCCGAGGGGACATTCCAACCCTTTTTTTAAACTTTATAAAAAATCTAAGTTTTCTTTTCCTTAGGATTCCTTGGACTTTTATCAAATATTTATGCCTAAGATAACCATTGAATCCAAACATATCTCAACATTGTAAATTTAGTTATTTCTCAATAATCGAGGTCAATTATGATATACATCTTGATTGTCCCTCTTTTTTTATGTTTTTGTATGTTCATCTTTAATACAACTTTTATCATATTTCTTTGTGTCTTACCAACTCATTTCTCTCTTTGGTGCTGATTTGCATTCATGCATTCAAGAAAATCAAATTTCATTAAACCTAAGGCAATATTCTAGAACATTATGCCTTAATGCTCGACATAGAGTATCCTCTTCTACATCGATTCGGATTTTATTCTACTGAATCCTCTATGTTTTTTCTTTCTTTTGGGTTTCATAGATAGATATTAATTAAACTTTTATCATGACAACCCGAACTCAATATCTAAAAAATTGCTTTTATAAGAAGGAGATTACATATAAATATTGACCACATGAAAAAACCAAATAAAATCAAGACTTTGATAATTTATGGCTCGATGGCACCAATTTTGGGCATCGTGAAGGTCTTAATCCTTCCCTACATGTAATTGATTTGTGGCCTCTTTCAAAATGAACTTTGATATATGCAATCTATAAAATTAGTGTTTCAAGTTTTATAACTCGAAATCATTGATTTTAATAGGTATCCGATCATACCTAGCCCAAAATGATTAGTGGCGACTCCAAGTCATGGTCATTTCATAATGGTCATCCAAGATTGGTTGTATAAGTGATTTGTCTAACGGTTTTCCTTTTGACTTTCACTTTATCATGCCTAATCTAAATCCCAATCAACGGATGACCCAAAGGTGAGCCCTTGGAGTCACGCAAAAACTTTGGAAAATCTTAACAAACTCATTAGGAATCGTTAAATCATAAAACATACCTTTTTGAAAAAAGAATTTCACGTAGCTTTTAGGAAAAATATTTAGAAATTCCCAAAAATCATTTCGTGGGTTAAAATGGCCCACACATAATGTTAATCATTGATTCTAGGGGTTCTAGACAGTAAAGATTTGAAAAATCATAACTCTATCTGAGCACATTCATGGACAAGCAAGATATTATTGGAAATATAATTAGATGCCTTTTAAGGAAAAAATACTAGATAATTCAAAAAAAATTGATCTAGGGTTCAAAAACAATATTTCAAATCGTGGTCATAATGCTGCCGTACTAAAATAGGGACATTTTGGGTTTAGGATTTTCTAAACACATGTCAAGATGTTGGACATACAAATGTTTAATAATTAGGGTCTACGATAATGGAATCAGAGGTCTATCCAATGTCTTGGGCAATTAGGCAATTATACCACCTGTTACCTATGGCATCGAGTCACAACACAAAGGCTCAACACCAAAACATTTGATCAAGCATATTGTAAACAAAAAATTTTGTAAAAGCTAGAATCAAGTTTAATTTTGGCTCATTAGCCATGAATTCAGGCATGTAAATTTGATATTTTCCCAAGATTGTAAAAGTAGTTTGTTGGAAAAACTTAGGCCAAAATTAATCTTATTTGTTTGAAATTATGTGATCCTAACTTGGGAAGTTTTACAAAAATAAACATGGCAACAAACACACCATAAATAAAGCATCAAGAACTGCTAGGTAAACCTATACAAAAACATGAACCATGATTTAAAAGGTGAAACATAACATAAAAATAGCAAAACAACAGTTGTTGAAGATCATCCAAGGAAAAATAGGAACTTTCATCACTAAAACATCAATAAAGCAAGGTTGAACCATGTATCATCAAAGAAACGCATGATCACATTAAGAAAATGACATGGCTAGCATAAAAAAAAGGTTATTAAAATAGATGCCAAACATGTTAAAAATATCAAGAAAATAAAAAGAGAAGGTTAGGGATATACCATCAAAACTTTAAAACCTTGCTTGAACTCTTGCTCTTTCCTTTCTCTACTTGCTTTTAATTTTTTTTAGCTCACTTTTTTCCCTTTCTTCACTAGGATTAGCAAGAAAGAGTGCCAAAGATGAGCTTAGCAGTTATATTAGTAATGGGAAGGGTTTTGTAAGGAAGAGTGAATGAAAAAGAGGGTTTTCAAAGGGTTTTTAGGGGTTGCAATATGGAGCTACAAGATTAATTTTTTTGCTAAGAGGGAGCTTGTGAGAGGTGGATGTTCTTTTTTTGCTGAGCTAAAGTTGGCTCTTTTATAAACAAATGAACAGCCAAGCATCCAACCATTGAGTGAGGGCAAGTTTAGACTTTATGCTAAAGAGTAAATTAAGGTACCATGCTTAGCATTCGTTATACTCATTGGCTGTAGTAGCCAAGGTGGTAGAGCAGACTACTTTGTGCAGTCTATAAATAAAGAAAAACCAATTTCAACCTTGAACAAACTAGATTTTGCCATGAAAATATCCTAGCCTAAAAAAATTAATTAAACCTAAATGTAAGGTTTTGTATGAATTTGTATGATTTATAGAGCCAAAAATATGATCAAACTCATATTTTGAATCAATGCAGACAAAGGGAAAATGGCACAAATTATGGCAAAATTGCCTAGATGTATGGATACAATGATGATTGTGTTGATACATTTGACCATTTTTTGGTGAATGTATTGATACATTTAGGTATTGTATCGATACATTCAACAAAAAGCTTGAATGTGTCAATACATTTGGAACTTGTATCTATACCTTTAGCAAATATGTGGATACATTTGAAAATGTATCAATACATTTAGGCCCAAAAATGTAATCTAAGCTACTGCCAAGCATTATATTGATAGTAGAGTCAAATGTATTGATACAATTGATGGAAAATGTTGTATTTTAAATGTTGTATTTTGCTTACTGGCTCCCTGAACACCTTACCTTGGCTAGGAATGATGGGAAATGGATCATTGCTTGCCCGTTTAGGTTTGTTGATTGCTTGGGATTTTTGTATGGAGGTTTGGACAAAATTAGGTGTCTACACTACACAAATGAAATGCATTGAAATAATCTTAAAGCACCTGAATACTCTCTACCCCTTCTACCTTGTTACTTCCCTTGTAAAGGCACTTCTTCAGCATTAAGAAAGCATTGAAATGCCTTTCCATAGGGTTGTAATAGCCCCAAAACAAGGCCAAACCGTGCTCATGGTGTTTCCTAATTACAACCATGTAAGGCTTAAACATAAGGCTCAATGTAGCCTAACTAAAAATCGATTTAAGAAACTTTAAAGCAAACTTATTATGACCTCAATGAGCACTTAATTTAAGCTTAATATGTCCTAACTTTATCACATGAAATGATAATGGAAATATAAACCAAAATTGGCTCATTAATTTAGCTAACTAATCCTGATCTTGAAAAAGTTTTAGAAAACTAATTTTCACCAATCAAGCAAGCAAGCATAACATTAAACACTTAGTAAACTTAAAGAAGAACACCAACTAAGAAAAGAAAAATATGAGACCATGGCTAAGAAGCCTTGGTTGAAGCATATATGGGGCACTTCCAAGTTCATTTTATGTTTCAGTCACCATAGAACATCATCATACTAACTGTTAACTTTAGCTTAGGTTAACTTTTTGACTATTGACTTTGATTTGGACTTTTAAAACTCGACTTCTTTTGATTCCAATTTCTCTCGACAACACTCTATTTTCTTCAAAGGTCTAAATAAGTAAATTTATAGCCTTTATTTGATCATTCATGACCCGATTTTTTTATTTTTTTGATCTTGACACTTTTTTCCAAATTGTTCAATTATGCTTTAGATGTTGTTTTTCATTAACGTTAGCCTTGTAACTTATCCTAATCCTTAAACAGAGCCTTATGGTCATCAATATTTTATTCGAGAGTTTGAGTTAAAAAATTTTAGTAGGCCTATAAAATTAAGAAAGTCCAATTATGAGGCTTGGGTAAAATTAGGTGTCTATAGCCAATTATGAGGCTTGGGCAAAATTAGGTGTCTATAGCTATCCCTTTTTAACTATTGCTATGAAATCAGGAATAAGACAAAGACCATAGACACAATGTTGTCTAGGACATAAAAAACTTTACAATTCAAGAGAATTTTGAAATGCTTACTCACAAGATTTTTTTTCTTCCCTTTCAAAATAAAATATTTTCACCAATTAAAAACAAAGTCCCAATGAAGATTTTGAGACTTAAAAGAAAGAAAAAAAAGTAAAGGAAAAAACCTCAACAATGCTTGAGGCTTAACCTAATTTTGAAAATGAGTTTGACATAAACAGAAAAAACTTTAGCAATGTCCCTAAGCTTAACCCATTTTTTTGAAAATGAGTTAACCTAAAAACAAAAAGACCTTGACAATAAATTAAGGATTGACCCTATTTTGGAAAATAAGTTCGACTTAAAAACTAGAAGACCTTAGCAATAAACTAAGGCTTGACCAATTTTTTGAAAATGAGATCAACTTAAGAACATAAAAGGTAGAAAGATTGGTGGAAGTTTTGAACATCACCTCTAGAAACTTAACCATGTAAAATTTTAGATATCACCACCAAAGGCTAGAGTTTCAGATGCCTTCACCAGAAGCTTTGGATATGCTACTAAAACCTAAATTTGATTTAGCTATCACCACTGAAGACATATATTCTAGATGTCACCATTAGAAGCTTTGGATAATACCACCAAATACTTGAATGCATAACATTCCACTAAAAGTTTTAAGCAAATCAATTCACTTGTGAGGTGCTTTGGTTTTTGCCACCAAACACTTGAATCTGTTTTAGCTATCATGATCGAAGACTTGAATTCTAAACATCACCATTAGAGGCTTTGGATATACCACCAAAGAATTATCATAACAAACATTTGCTACTTCAAGTTTCACCATTGAAGATTTTAGAAAGCAATAATCTATTTGTGAATGGTCGAGGTAAATGGATAAGAAAGAAACATTCTATGCCAATTAACCCCAATTAACAGAGGTATTGGTCTTCTTTACCAATGTTTGGTAAAGATTGGGTACAACATACCTTTTTTACCAAGCCCTATCGGCACTGGTACACTCTTCTAATGACTCAAAGGAAAATGCTTGAATACCATAGAACGCCCATGGTTGTAGATGCACAAGTAGCTCTTTATCCATATGGAAAAAAGTGAGTCATTTCATTGACTTCAGACATCTCTAACGAAGTCTTATTATAATAAACTTTCTTAGATGATTCAGATTTCACCATCTAAAACTTGTCAAAGCCAGAGTTTTTTTAAATGCTTTGGATTTTTCCATCTAAAACTTATTATAGCAAACATTCTTAGATGTTTCAAATTCATCAATTGACTATTTGCAAGTGTATCCAACTAACCAAAGGTTAATGTAACTACAGTTATCAAGTAAGTTCGATATTGCAATATCTTAAAAGTGATGCCATTACTTGATAAATCAAATGACACAAATGAGTAGATAAATACTAATGCAAGTACTCACTAAATGCTGTATATACAGATGCACAATGATGCATACGCCTTCCATAATGATACAAATGTATGTGAAACAATGCATGTGTAATTGCCTATATGCAAAACAAATGTTTCAAAGTGTAAATGTAAAGATCATAAAATGGCACAGATGTTTCATAGAATGATACAATCACAATTAGGCACAAATGATGTAAATGCTTAATACCTTTAATGATGCAAATCCTCATGAAATTATACAAATACGAGGATAAAAAATGGTGTAAATACTCATGAAATGATGTAGGTGTGAAGACTAATAATAAGGTGGTTGAAACAATGTAAATCTGAAGGTCAGCAATGATATAAATGCACATGAAATGATACATAAATTGATGTAAAAAATAGTGTAAATGCACATGAAATAATGCAAATATAGACTTCAATGAAGGTGCAAATGCACATGAAATGATGAAAATGTGGTATTAATGATGGTGCAAATGCATGTAAGATAATAAAAATACATATGTCAATAAATGAAGTAAATGCACTTGATACATTTCATATGTAGACAAATAATGTTCAAACATAAGCAATAGTGAAAAATGATGCATACAGTCATTAATAATGCCAAAGTTTGAAACTCTGGTTAGTTCTATTTGGCACTTGGTTTAACCTTTCTTATCAGTTCCTTTTCAAATTAAAATGTACCATGAACCCCCTATGCTTTTAAAGAGATCATTCTCTTTTCAAAAATTTTTTATCATATTTCCCTAGTGCCTTTCAAATTCTTATCAAAATCTATCTTAAATTCTCATTTCACCTTTTAACTTTCATTGATTTTGTTTTATCTATTTTTGTATCCCTTTAATTAGAAGAGCCCTTACCTCTTTCCATAACATCATTTTATTTGATTTTTCAAAACAACTTCTTTATTGAAAATGTATTTTATTCAAAGCTTTTACCTAGTGAAAACTCTTGCATTAGAAGATATTATGCCTACAGCATGTGATCTTAAAGTCTTTTAAAGATAAATAATCTCTTCGGAAGAAGTTTCCTAAATGGAAAATTGGTTATTAGTTTACAATGGAAACCTTAATGCAAAAGAGCTTTGGTTGGTTCAAAAAAATTTCACAATCTATAAAATATGTACCTAATCTTCTAGTCTCATGAATGGATCAATCTTCACACAACATGAATTCCTTAAAAAGAAAACAAAGTTGATATTCTTTTAATTTTCTTAAATGTTTACACTTTGACTAGCACCGAGATTATTATGATAGGTTTAGGATTAAAAGTTTAATTTGGAAAGGATGAAGGATTTTAAATTTTAGAGTCGATTAGGATCTTTAGGGAATTTTAGATGTCCATAGATTTCTTTAAAATGACTATCCTTTGCATGATCTTAGTAATCCCATTGATGACATTTAAAATTCTTCTATTTTCTATAGACTGCCTAATTTTTAGGGTTTTCACCCTACAGCTTCATTATTTCCATTTTTGAAATTTTTTCTTTGATTGCTTTGTTATGTTTTTAAGAAAAATCAAAGCTTATCCAAAAAATAAGTTTTCCAAAAAATGAGCTCATCAGCTTAAATAGCTTCACATGATCAAAATGGTAGATAAAGGTTTATGGTTTAAAAAGAAAAGGTAAACAAGCCGAAATCATTTGTTTAAGGGTGACTGGATCAAAGATCATTTCTTTCCATTAAGGGTTTCATCCATTATACCTTTTAAAACATTGCATATCTTTATTTCCTTTTTTTTTTGCATTTTTATTTGCTTTACTTTCTTTTGCTTTACTTTTTTCTTATTTTGTGCTTTTGCCTTTTTTATTTCATTTTTTTCTTTTGTTTTTGCTATTATCTTTCTAAAGGGAATCTTTGATTTTGAAAATTGGTCCATTTTGCATTTACCCCATGATTTTGAACATTTTCACAATTATAGAATGGAATATCTACTTCCTATGTTTCACAAAGAGATATTTTTTTCTCTTTTTTTTCTTCTTTTCCTTTGTTGTCAAGTTGATCCTCAATCAGGGTTCACAGAAAATAGAATTCACCAAGCTCAAAAAGGTAGCAAAGGGAATAATTTCCTAATATAAAAAGGGATGATAAAAGATGATCGTTTTTCATCTCAAACATAACTATTTAAGTGGGAGAGTTACTACTCTAAAAAAGTATTCTTGAAAACATTTTAAGCATCATAATCATGTGATATTGCTTTTATTTTTTTTTTCATTTTTCTATTTTTTTCCATTTTTATACCTTAAAATCTATACCTTAATTCTCCATTCCTCTCCTAATTTATAAGCATGTCCCTTTTTTCTTTTTATCACTAATAAGAAATCAAGCAAGACTGAGACTTAAGTATAGAAAGAGTATTTGTGTTTTATCTTTCAAATTTATGTTTACAAGAAATTTTGGCCTTGGGTTATCTAACATGTTAGGCAAGCATAGAGCTTAAAAGATTTTACTAGGGACATAGGATAGATTTTTTAGTCATCTTACCCCGATATACGAATCCTAAGTAGCTTTTGGAAAATGTTTAGGGGGTTCATGTTTTCGTTACTAAAAAGCAAATTGAATGATTTTGGCATAATTTTGACATTCGTCAAATTATCGTAATAAGGATCTCTAAAAGAATATCTCATTTATTTGATTTCTAAAGGAGTCTAAAATTTCGAAAGTATTTATTCCATCACTCTTAGCCTAGGTTAGAATTTTCCTTTTCAGTTATTCTAGGATGATCATAATTCAGGAAGTTCAAAGCTACTTCCTTAAAGCACTGATCTTTCAAGTAGCCATGATTCCATACATGGAAAAGTTACAAAGAGACATGTAAAGATATGAATTCATTCCTTCACAGTGATCATTAATATTTTTAGGACTTTACATCATTTCTTAAAAGGGAATTTTCTTTTTGAAAGTACATTTTATACCATTTTTATAAAATGTTTAAAAAATGACTCCCTAACATTTACAAATTCAATGTTAAAGCATTAAAATTCAAAGCCTATTTATCCTAGAAGGATGTCAATCATGAGATAAGTTTTTTTCATCTTGAGGTTAATAGAAATCCCTTTATCCAAAACTAGTTTTTCTTCGCTTGACCTTCTAATTTCATATACCTCTTATTTAAAAGAGAAATATTCTCATAAGACTCTTAAATCTGAGTAGCTTTCAATCGACCCCTAAAACTTATGGAATGCGTGTCATGTATGTATACATGTACACAGGTGAATGCAATAATGAAGTTAATGTTATACACCGAAGAATAAAAGAAATTTGCTAATGAAGTGATACAAATAACATATAAAATGTGCTTACTATTTATTTAAAATGTGCCCCAACAATTCTTAGATTTTGTTTTTACTAAGGCGATGCCTCCAAGGTTGAAAAATCATCTTATTGCAGGCAATATGATGTGCATTATTGCCTCCTCAATACACTCATATATCAGTGTGATGCATGATGAAAATAAATTAATTAGAAAAAATCAAAGTAATGTAGACACCTAAATTTCATTCGAGCACACTTTCTAATGATCCAAAATAGTCGAGATTGAACCCCAATAGGGTCAACCTCCTCCATGTCGACTAACCCTTTTCAAGGCCTATATGGCTATGTCTAGATAGTCACTCGCATGGTTGGCCAAAAGATTACAACTTTGGTGTCCATATGGAACAAACCTTAGATAAAAAAGACAAACATTGGAGAGAGAAAGTTAGATTTTAAATTTACGTTTGTGGAATTTTGAAATTTATTTTCAAATATGATATTATAGTCAAATTTTTTATTTTTTAACTTTTTTTTTTTGTAAATTTTACAAGTCAATCGTTGTATATTATTACTAATTCCCATGCGGTATTTATACTAATACTCACTCTGAAAAATCCAAAATGTTTAAGAAAAAGTTTGTATTGTCATTTTATACCACGAGGTGTCAAAATGTCAAATTTATTATTTATTTTAATTTTTTTATGGTACCACGAGTCTTCTTCACATGAAAAATTTTTTGGTAAAACTTGTTTAAGGCTCCAGGTTTTTGGTTTTTATTGATAAATATTTTAAGAAGTAAATTGAACTCACTTGTGTCCATTTGTAGTTTGCTCATTTAGTATTGAATTTTTGGTTCTGTAAGGCATTTTTTGTAAAATTTTTTTGAGTTTAGGATTCTTAATATTTTTATATCTTCAAGTTAAATATTTTGAAATTCATTATTTTTAGATTCAAATTCATTCTTGAATTGTCCCTTTTTTAGATATAGATTTTTCCTCTATGAAGGTATTTCTTGCAAACTTTTCACAAGTTTAGAGTTTTTTACTAGCTTCTATTTGCACATTAAAATTTTCTAATTTATTTATAAAATTTCTTTTTAGAATTCAACACTTGGGATGTTCCAATTTTTTATTTTTATTTTTATTTTACCTTTATTTCTAATTCATTCAGGAATATCCTATATAAGGCATATGCACTTCCCTAATCATTTTTAGAGGGATTAACTATTAGATATATGCAATTTTGGTAAACTCTCATGATTTTTTAGCTTGATTTCTTAAAAGTTTTTCTTTAGATTTTTCATCCAAATTCTTTCAATTGAATTTTAACGCAGTAATTTCATCAATTAAATTTTCCTATGGATCTTTAATTATAATTCCCATATGATTGATTTTTACATGTGGAAAATTTAATTCATCACTTAAATACATGGATTTTGATTTAACCTTTTTTGTATTAAACAATTTAGCCTTCCAACTTAATTTCTACCATTTGATTTTTAATTGAGCTTACGGCCACTTTCATTCTTTACATTTAATCCTTTTGATTAAATTCTTTTATGAGACTTTTTAATTGTGGACTCCAACACATAATTTTCTTTTATGTAAATATATAACACATGTGAACTTTAATTGAGATTTTATGAATAGATTTTTTATTTTTTCTTTTTTAATTGAATTTTTGTAATTAAAAATTTTTTGTTTTCTCCACTTGAAAATTTCATTTAGTCTTTTTGAATTGCTTTAAAATTCTCTTAATTTTATCGTCACTTACTTTAAATATGTGAATATTTTTTAATTAACCATTTTATTCTTGGAATTTGAACATAGAATTTAAAATTCTAGTTTTGGTATAGGAATTCTTTTAATTAGGTGCTTTTACATGTAGGAATTCTTTATTAAAGTAAAATCCATGTGGCATAGCCAATCATTCTTTTACCCAATCAAGATTAAGGTGGAATTTTCCAACACAGTGCCAACCATTCAATCAATTTTTGACTACTTAAATGTGTTGATGCCTATTGGATCAATGTTGTTTAATTTTAACTTATAAAATATGCCGTGCATATGGCTTTTTTATTCAAATTTTGGCTTGTCAAACCTTTTCAGCCAATAAAAATTAAGATTGAATTTTTCAACACATTTCTAACTATTGGATTAATTTTTAACTAATCAAATATATTTGGACCATTGGATTAAATTTTGTCTTTTATAAGTAGAGATATCTTCATTCAAAATAAAAGATAAATTTGTCAATCAAAAGGGACA
The DNA here is from genome assembly GCA_038381775.1 of Adansonia rubrostipa. Lineage (NCBI taxonomy): Eukaryota > Viridiplantae > Streptophyta > Magnoliopsida > Malvales > Malvaceae > Adansonia > Adansonia rubrostipa. The sequence continues at coordinate 5,254 of JBBYHM010103185.1, read as the reverse complement.
AGGCTGGTAGATCTATGACACCTAGCATGGGTTGATGGCAACCTATTAATGAAGTTCTACTGAACAAGAAAAAAACAAATAAAATAAAAATCATTAAAATGAAAATTAAATGAAAAATGGCTATTTTTCTGGCCGTACGGACTACACTTTCATGACATTGGTGGGGAATTCATTTTTATCTTTTTCCCTCCAACAAAAAAAAAGCTCTTAATTTCTAAGCTTTTCAAAATTTCCTTTCTAATTTTCTTTGAAAAAAAAATTATTTTTAAAGTTTCAGTGTTAAAATTAAGAGTTTTGTTGGAAGAGAGGTAAATTTCTGTGATTTTTCTTTCTAAAATCATTTTCATTTATTTTTCATTATCTTCCTCCTCATCCTTTGTTGGTAGCTTCATGATCCTCATTTATTAAAGTGATGATGCCTATCCATGGCGAATTCCATGCTTTAAAGGCTAAGCTCGGTGCAATGACCAAATTTTTTATTATTTTGTTATTTCTTTGATTAATATTCACCAAAACCATGTTTTCAAAGCTTGAATATTCTAAATCATGTTTTTAGGAATTATTATAAATTTTAGTGTTGATGTGTTTCATAATTTGTGCATGGCTAATATATGTCTAATTTCTTTTTGCATGTAATAATCATTTTTTTTATTTGCATGACCATCCTTAATTTCATGAAAATTACTTATCCATTTTTTATTTGAGCTTGGTAGTAGCTTAGGATAATTTTAGAATGCTATAGATGTTAGATTCATGAAGGAAAATTTTTTAAGGCAGGGGGTCTTTTGTATTAAATATGGATTCTTATAAATTTTCCACCATTTTTTAAGTCCATTTCTGCTATTTTTATAAAGATTATAATTTTTAAAGGTCTAGAAATAATATTCCTAACGTTTTGGGCCATTTAGAATATTTTTGCCATTGTCAAAACTTTTGAGGGTTTAAAATTCAATTTCCTAAAATTTTTAAAGCCTTTAAAAGGAATTTCCATGCCTTGGCTGATAGTATGTAGGCATTTTGGCAACATTTCATTTTTTGGGCCATTTAGTAATTTTAAAAACTTTAAAAAACAAATTAAAAAATTTAATAAAAATTTTCTAAGGCCTTATATGCTTGGCCAAGTGCTGCATAGTCCTTTAGGAATATTTTTCATGCATTTTAAATTTATTTAGGTGCATTTCTTTTATTTATAGTCCGTTAGGGATCTTTTTGCAAGTTTAGGAAATTTAGTGGTTAAATTGAAAAAAAATTAAAAATATTTTTTAAGCCATACATACTTGGCTGAATGGTTCTAGGATTATTTGATAAATTCTCCATGTTATTTTTAACTAATGTTTGCTTGCAATTTTGGTCATTTAGATATTAAATTAAAAAATTATAAAAGTTTAAAGTCCATTTAGCAAACACCTTGCATATTAGTGCTAATTTAGTTATTTCTACATTAAATCACTCATTTAAGTTATCTTAGATACTTTAGGAACATTCTAACATTTTAAGAGATGTTAGGGTCAAAGTGCAATTTTAAAAATTTAAGGGCCTATTAATCACTTTTGTTATTTTAGTCACATGTACCATATAGGTTATCCATTTAAGGTATGATTGTCATTTCATATTATTATCAAGTTTTTAGGGTTATACGGATATTTTCATGTTAAAGGTATACTTTAGGGGCATTTTAGTAATTTAATCATAGAACCTAGTCTTTTTGGGTCATTGGTATACTTTATGTTAAAGGTACACTTTAAAGGTAGGTTAGTCATTTCATGTCATTATCGAGTCTTTTATAGTTATTAGGATACTTTCATGTCAAATTTATACTTTAGGGGTATTTTAGTAATTTCATTATAAAATCAAGTTTTTTTGGGTCATCATAATACTTTTCTATCAAAAGTGCACTTTAGGGGTAGTTTAGTCATTTCATGTCATTATTGAGCCTTTTAAGGTTACCAAGATATTTTCATGTCGAAGGTATACCTTAGGGGACATGTTAGTAATTTTACCTTAAAATAGAGTTTGTTAGGGTTATAGGGATACTTCCATGTCGAAGGTGTACTTTAGGGCATTTTAGTCTCTTTAACCACGTCTGAGTCTTTTAAGTGTAGTTTCATACTTTTCGTCAAAATGGGTCTTAGAACAAGTTTTTTTATTTTATTATTTTATTTATATAAAACTAAAATTTTAAAAAATTGAGGTAATATCATTGAGTTAAAGTAGTGTGTAGACTATCTGCCAATATATGGAAATGGTTTCATAGATTATTTTAATGATAAGATAACCTTTTCAATACGAGTAAAATTAAGATTTTTCTTGAGTTTTACAAAACAAAAATTCGTATTTCTCCACTTCATCTAGCGGGGTATGAATAAAATTTTGATTTTAAAAATATTAAAAACTTGATTTTCTCAAACAGAATAATAAATCTAGCTTTGGAAGTTTTTGAAACATAAGAGTTATAATTAAACTCCAAATATTAGAATCAAATAGAAATCAATATTTAGCACATAATTTAAAGGTATTGATTTTCAGGGGCCGTGAAAAGGATCATTCCTTACTCATGATTGTAACAGAGTTTTGAGCCCTTTCAAGCAAATTTTTAGAATAAACGTAGACTTCATAATTTGTTTTTGATGGTTTCATAACCTTTAAAAGATGAGCTTCGATCGGTGACCAATCTCACCTAGCCTAAATAGAAGTGGCAACTCTAAGACAAATGGTCATTTCATAATGACTATTTAAGGTTAAGTCAATTAAACGGTTCACCTTAATAACTCAATTCCCTAACATGAATAAAGAAATATGTAAAAGAAATAAGGGATTTGCTAGCTTTTTAATTCTAACAGGTGGAGATTTGCATCCTGGCCACATTGTGACAAGTAAGAAAAAAATCAGTGCAAAAAAATAATTTTTGCCTTGAAAACTTTGTTAAGGCATTAGAATAACTTTTAGGGTCAAATGAAAGATCTTAGTATAGGTAATGTCTGCATAATCGCCTGACCTACTTGTTTGGACCATAAAGTGAAGGCATTATGACGTCCCTTGGTTAAAGAAATAATGTTATCATAAGCAATGATGTTTTTGCATCATCACCTAATTTACTTGTTCAGATAATAAAGTGAAGGTATAATGATGCCTTTTGAAAACTGAGCTTATTATGGGCAATGACATGCATACATCATCACCTGATTTACATGTTTAAATAATAAAGTGAAGGCAAGCTGATGCTTTTCAAAAGAATGATCTTATTACAGGCAACGATGTTCATTCATCGTGGCTTGGTTCATGATAGATGTTTGCTATCAATGGATGACATAAAGGCTTACTCTGCATATTTTTATATGGTGTTTTCAGGGTAAAAAATAACATGATCAAGGATGCTTGTTCATGATGGTTTGGTTTATAATGAACATTTACTGTCAATTAGATGGCATAATGGTTTACCTGAACAATAGTTGATACTTTATTAAGCCATCACAACATCTATGGGCAAAAACACTACTATAGATAATTATGATCTTTCATCGTGGCCCAGTTTATAGCGGTTCTTTGCCGTCAATTGGATAGCACTATATCTTGCTTTAACAACTTTATTAAGCCAATATGATGCCTTTTGGGGGCAAAGAATACTATCATGAACAATGACATTCATTCATCTTTGTCTAGTAAATAGATTATAGTTATATAAATGAGACTAAAAGATAAGAAGTGCTCCCTCAAGTGTACTTAATCTTTGGATTACTTCTAAAAGAGGTTTGGCATGGCTCTATCTTAGTACATTATATGTATTTTGACTTTATTCTAAAAGGGTCCTCAAATATTTCCTCACAATCATCCGATAAGGACTCGTAAGGCACCTTAATCCTTGCCCATCATAGGCTTGTGGCAAAAAGATTTTGATTCAAGTGGGTATATTTTCCTATACCCTTATGGAAGATCATCTAGAATGCATAGGTAATTTACCTTGAAAGCTTTTGCAAGCCCCCATAGAGGATCATTAAAAATGTTTAACTATTTATTTCCCCTTAAAAGTATTTGATAATCTATGGCCCCCTAATAGATTGGTAGATGATCTAACACATAAATGGGTACATGGTGTGTGTGGGAGACTAACAAACCATTTTTCACTTATCCAAAATTTGTGAAAGAAATAACCCCAACATTTATAATACAAGATGAGTAAAAACCCTAGTGAACAATGAAACAATAAAGTAAACAACAAAATTTGCACAAGAAAAGTGAATAAAAGAATTACAATTAAATACATAATAAAACCAAGAAAGCCAAAACTCGAATAATTTATGGCTAGTTTTAGGCTTGACTTTTTAACTTTCCCTAATTCAATTGCCAAAGTTGTCATAACATGTATCAGATATGAATCCTAGCACACCAAAGCAAAAAAAATTCACTTTCTCAAAGGAAGGCTCAGTCGTCCAAATGAATCACTTATCTAACTTTTTTGTACGATTATTATGAAATAATTTAGAAATTGAAGTTGCTACCTATAGGCACCTAATTTTGTTCGGGCTCTCTATCCTCGAAAGTCCCAACTATCCGAGAACGAAAATATAGTGGCCACTTTGATAGAGGTCAACTTCGACCAGAGTGGTTTCACATTTTTGTAATTTTAATCAGTCATATGTAAATAACTGTATATACATATGATGGAAAAATATATTTTCTCGGGTAAAAAGGACGAATCAGTAAAGGAAAAATTTTTGTTTTTGAACAAGTTCTCGATAAATTTTGAAAATTACCTTGGCGGATGATCTCACGATTAATTTTCCTTATTTTAGGAATTTTTAGAGTTTTTTTTTGGAAAGCTTGAGAAATTGGTGGTTCGATATTTTACCGACACCAGTGTAGTTTTATGCCGATTCTCACCCAAAAAATCATAAATATTCAAGAAAAAATATGTATTGGCATTTTCTACCATTTTGTGTCAAACTGTAAATTTTATAAATTAATTTTATATTTTGTAGTTTTACGAGTATCATGCTCGTAAATTTTACTTTTGGTTCTTGTTGATCTATTTTTAAAATTTTATAAGTTCATTTTCTTCACCTTCAAAATTAATGTTTTGAATAATTTTTAGTCCTCAATTTGTTTTACTTCATAGTCAATGGAATTCCGTAATTTTTTCTAGTATTGAAATAGAGTTTGTCTTTGCTCATAAAATTTCGGTAGAATCCTCTCGAGTTTCAAACATCAAAATTCATCCAATATTATTGTTTGATTCACATTAAATTAGTTTTGGAAA
>JBBYHM010103080.1:0-41150 GCA_038381775.1 Adansonia rubrostipa | reverse complement strand
TTCAAATTTTTGGATCGTTGGAGCATTGTATCGATACATGAGAACCATGTATCGATACATTCAAGTAAAATTATGAACTTTCCCATATCTTTTGTCCCAAGGCACGTTGAACTACATCATTTGATGCCACATTTTTGCATTTACCTTTGATATGATCCCTAGGCCTTCTTAATCATCGCCCCTTCCCAAGTTCATGCTCCTGATTGCATAAAGAATTAGCCTAGATAAAATAAAGTATCTACAGGTAAAAAGAGAAGTTTTTCTTATGAAACCAAAGCAACAATTCATTTATCCCAATAAGAAGAATGAATTTGTGGTGCCCAATCATTAAAAGAAAAGAGATTATTGTATGAATCCATGTTTATCCCAATTAAAAGATGAACTTTAGTTCTAAAATTGGCAGAAAGAGTAGTTTCTCTTATAAAACCAAAGCATCAATGTCATTTATCCCAATAAGAAGAATGTGTTTATGGTTCCTAATCATGAAAATAATAGAGATTATTATGTGAATCCATGTTTATCCCAATTAACAGACGAGCTTTAATTCTAAAAAATGGTGGGAAGTGAAGTTTTTCTTATTAAACCAAAAGGACAATTCATTTATACCAATCAGGAGTATGAATTTGCGATGCCCAATCATTAAAAGAAAGAAAATTATTATGTGAATCCATGCTTATCTCGATTGAAAGATAAAATTTAATTCTAAAATTGGCAGAAAAAGAAGTTTATGTTATGAAACCAAAGCATCCATATATTTATCCTAATAACGAGAATGTGTTTTTGGTTCCTAATCATGAAAACAATGGAGATTATTACATAAATCCATGCTTATCCCGATTAACATATGAACTTTGATTCTAAAAAATGGTGGGAAGTGAAGTTTTTCTTATGAAACCAAAGGGACAATTCATTTATCCCAATGAGAAGCATGAATTTATGGTGCCTAATCATTAAAAGAAAAGAGATTATCATGTGAATTCGTGTTTATCTCAATTGAAAGATGAACTTTAATTCTAAAAATGGTAGAAAGAGAAGTTTTTCTATGAAACCAAAGCAACAATTCATTTATCCCAATAAGGGGAATGAATTATGGTGCCCAATCATTAAAAGAAAGGAGATTATTATATGAATCTATGTTTATCCGGATTGAAAGATAAACTTTAGTTCTAAAATTGGCAGAAGGAGTGGTTTTTCTTATGAAACTAAAGCATCAATATCATTTATCCCAATGAGGAGAATATGTTTATAGGTCCTAATCATGAAAACAAAAGAGATTATTACATGAATCCATGTTTACCCTAATTAACAAATGAACATTGATTCTAAAAAGTGGTGGGAAGTAAAGTTTTTCTTAGGAAACCAAAAGGACAATTCATTTATCCCAATGAGGAGCATGAATTTAATTTGCCTAATCATTAAAAGAAAGGAGATTATTAAGTGAATCTATGTTTATCCCAATTGAAAGATGAACTTTAATTATAAAAATGGTGGAAAGTGAAGTTTTTCGTATGAAACCAAAGCAATAATTTACTTATCCCAATAAGGAGAATGGATTTATGGTACCCAATCATTAAAAGAAAGGAGATTATTATATGAATCTGTGTTCATCCTGATTGAAAGATGAAATTTAATTCTAAAATTAGTAGAAAGAGAAGTTTTTCTTATGAAACCAAAGAATCAATATCATTTATCCCAATGAGGAGAATGTGTTTATGGTTCCTAATGGAGAAAACAAAGGAGATTATTACGTGAATCCTGTTTATCCCAATTGATAGACAAGCTTTGATTCTAAAAAATTGTGGGAAATAAAGTTTTTCTTATAAAACTAAAGCATCAATTCATTTATCCCAATAAGGAGAATGAATTTGCGATGCCCAATCATTTGAAGAAAAGAGATTAGTATGTGTATCCATGTTTATCCCAATTGAAAGACGAACTTTAATTCCAAAAATGGCAGAAAAAAGAAGTTTTTCTTATGAAACCAAAGCTTTAATATCATTTATCCCAATAAAGAGATTATGTCTATGGTGCCCAATCATGAAAAGCAATGAGATATTATGTGAATCCGTGTTTGACCAAGCCAAAGGACAAAATTTAATTTAAAGAATGATAGAATGAGAAGTTTTTCTTATGAAACCAAGGCATCAATATCATTAAAGAATGATAGAATGAGAAGTTTTTCTTATGAAACCAAGGCATCAATATCATTTATCCTCATGAGGGGAATTTATTTATGGTGCCCAATCATGAGAAAAAAAAAGAGATTATTACGTGAATTTGTTTTCATCCAAATTGATGATGAACTTTGATTCTAAAAAATGGTGGGAAGTGAAGTTTTCTTATGAAACCAAAGCATCAATTCATTTATCCCAATAATATGAATGAATTTATGGTCCCCAATCATTAAAAAAAAGGAGATTATTATGTGAATCTAGGTTTATCCCAATTGAAAGGCAAACTTTAATTCTAAAAATGGTAGAAAGAGAAGTTTTTCTTATGAAACCAAGGCATCAATTCATTTATCCCAATGCGAAGAATGAATTTATGGTGCCCAATCATTTAAAGAAATGAGATAATTATGTGAATCCTTATTTATCCCGATAGAAAGATGAACTTTAATTTTCAAATTGGTGGAAAGAGAAGTTTTTCTTATGAGACTAAAGCATCAATATCACTTATCCCAATAAGGAGAATGTGTTTAGGGTTCTAATCATGAAAACAACGGAGATTATTACGTGAATCTAGGTTTATCCCAATTGACAGATGAAGTTTGATTCTAAAAAATGGCAGGAAGTGAAGTTTTTCTTATGAAACCAAAGCATCAATTCATTTATCCTAATAAGGGGAATGAATTAGTGGTGCCCAATCATTAAAGAGAAGGACATTATTATGTGAATCCGTATTTATCCTGATTGAAAGATGAACTATAATTCTAAAATTGGTAGAAAGAGAAGTTTTTCTTATGAAACCAAAGAATCAATATCATTTACCCCAATAAGGAAAATGTGTCTATGGTTCCTAATCATGAAAACAATGGAGATTATTATGTGAATCCATGTCTATCCTAATTGATAGATGAATTTTGATTCTAAAAAATGGTGGGAAGTGAAGTTTTTCTTATGAAACCAAAGCATTAATTCATTTATCACAACAAGGAGAATGAATTTATAGTGCCCAATCATTAAAAGAAAGAAAATTATTTTGTGAATCCATGTTTATCAAAATTGAAAGATGAGCTTTAATTCTAAAAATGGTGAAAAAAGAAGTTCCTCTTATGAAACCACAGCTTTAATATCATTTATCCTCAACAAGAGAATGTGTCTATGGTGCCCAATCATGAAAAGAAAAGAGACTATTATGTGAATCTGTGTTTGTCCAAATTGATGGATGAACTTTAATTCTAAAATTCATAGAAAGAGAAGTTTATCTTATAAAACCAAATTATCAATATCATCCATCCCAATGGGGAGAATGTATTTATGGTGCCCAATCAGGAAAAAAAGAGATTATTACATGAATCCAAGTTTATCCCAACTGACAGACAAACTTTGATTGTAAAAAGTGGTGGGAAGTGAAGTTTTTCTTATGAAGCCAAAGCATTAATTGATTTATCCCAAAGAGGAGAATGAATTTATGGTGCCCAACCATTAAAAGGAAGGAGATTATTTTGTGAATCCGTGTTTACCCCCAACTAAAAGATGAACTTTAATTCTAAAATTGGTAGAAAGAGAAGTCTTTCTTATGGAATCAAAGCATCAATATCATTTATCCCAATAGGAGAATATGTTTATGGTTCCTAATGATGAGAACAAAGGAGATTATTATGTGAATCCATGTTTATCCCAATTGATAGACAAATTTTGATTCTACAAAATGGTAGGAAGTGAAGTTTTTCTTATGAAACCAAAGCATCAATTCTTTTATCCTAATGAGGATAATAAATTTGTAGTGCCCAATCATTAAAACAAAGGAGATTATTATGTGAATCCGTATTTATTCCAATTCAATGATGAACTTTAATTCTAAAAATGGTAGAAAGTGAAGTTTTTCTTATGAAACCAAAGCTTCAATACCATTTATCCCAATGAAGAGAATATGTCTATAGTGCCCAATCATAAAAAGAATTGAGATTATTATGTGCACCATATTTGTTCAAGTTGATGGATGAACATTAATTCTAAAAATGGTAGAAAGAGAAGTTTTCTTATGAAACCAAAGCATTAATATCATTTATCCCAATGAACAGAATGCATTTATGGTGCCCAATCATGAAAAAAAGAAGATTATTACATGAATACATGTTAATCCTAATTAACTGACGAACTTTGATTCTAAAAAATGGTGGGAAGTAACATTTTTCCTATGAATCCAAAGCATCAATTCATTTAACTCAACGAGGAGAATGAATTTGTGGTGCCCAATCATTAAAAGAAAGAAGATTATTATGTGAATCCATGTTTATCCCAATTGAAAGACAAACTTTAATTCTAAAAATAGTAGAAAGAGAAGTTTTTCTATGAAACCAAAGTGTCAATTCATTTATCCAAATAAGGAGAATGAATTTGTAGTGCCCAATCATTAAAAGAAAAGAGATTATTTTGTGAATCCATGTTTATCCCGATTGGAAAATGAACTTTAATTATAAAATTGGTAGAAAGTGAAGTTTTTCTTATGAAATCAGAGCATCAATATCATTTATCCCAATGAGGATAATGTGTTTATGGTTCCTAATCATGAAAACAATGAAGATTATTACCTGAATCCATGTTTATCCCAATTGACAGATGAACTTTGATTCTAAAACCTAGAGGGAAGTGAAGTTTTTTTTATGAAACCAAAGCAACAATTCATTTATCCCAATGAGGAAAATGAATTTATGGTGCCCAATCATTAAAAGAAAGGAGATTATTATGTGAATCCGTGTTTATCCCAATTGACAGATGAACTTTAATTCTAAAATTGGTAGAAAGAGAAGTTTTTCTTATGGAACCAAAGAATAAATATCATTTATCCCTATGAGGAGAATGTGTTTATGGCTTCTAATCATGAAAATAAAGTAGATTGTTACGTGAATCTGTGTTTATCCCAATTGATAGATGAACTTTGATTCTAAAAAATGGTGGGATGTAAAGTTTTTCTTATGAAACCAAACCATCGTTTCGTTTATCCCAATGACGAGAATGAATTTGCAATGCCCAATCATTAAAAGAAAATAAATTGTTATGTGAATTTGTGTTTATCCCAATTCAAAGATGAACTTTAATTCTAAAAATGGTAGAAAAAAAAGCTTTTCTTATGAAACCAAAGCTTCAATATCATTTATCCCAATAAAGAGATTGGGTTTATGGTGCCTAATCATGAAAAGAAATGAGATATTATGTGAATCCGTGTTTGACCAAGCCGAAGGACACAATTTAATTCTAAAAATGGTCGAATGAGAAGTTTTTCTTATGAAACCAGAGCATCAATATCATTTATCCTAATGAGGGGAATTTATTTATGGTGCCCAATCATGAGAAAAAAAAAGAGATTATTATGTGTATCTGTGTTTATCCCAATTGATAGACAAACTTTGATTCTAAAATATGGTGGGAAGTGAAGTTTTTCTTTTAAAACCAAAGTATCAATTCATTTATCCCAATGAGAATAATTAATTTGTAGTGCCCAACCATTAAAAGAAAGGAGATTATTATGTGAATCCGTATTTATCCCGATTGAAAGATGAACTTTAATTCTAAAATTTGTAGAAAGAGAAGTTTTTCTTATGAGTCCAAATTGTCAATTCATTTATCCAAATGAAGAGAATGAATTTGTGCTACCCAATCATTAAAAGAAAGGAGATTATTATGTGAATCCGTGTTTATCCCAATTGAAAAATGAACTTTAGTTATAAAATTGGTAGAAAAGGAAGTTTTTCTTATGAAACCAAAGCTTCAATGTCATTTATACCAATGAAGAAAATGTATCTATGGTTCCCAATCATGAAAAGAAATGAGATTATTATGTGAATCCGTGTTTGACTAAGTCGATGGATGAACATTAATTCTAAAAATGGCAGAAAGAGAAGTTTTTCTTATGAAACCAAAGAATCAATATTATTTATCCCACTAAAGAGAATGTGTTTATGGTTCTTAATCATGAAAACAAAGAAGATTATTACGTGAATTCATGTTATCCCAATTGATAGATGAACTTTGATTTTAAAAATGGTGGGAAGTGAAGTTTTTCTTATGAAACCAAAGCATCAATTCGTTTATCCTAATGAGGAGAATAAATTTACGATGGCCAATTATTGAAAGAAAGGAGATTATTATGTGAATTTGTGTCTATCGAAATTGAAAGACAAACTTTAATTCTAAAAATGGTAGAAAAAGTAGTTTTGCTTATGAAACCAAAGCTTTAATATCAGTTATTGCAATGAAAAGGATGTGTCTATGGTGCCCAATCATGAAAAAAAGGAGATTATTATGTGAAACTGTGTTTGTCCAAATCGATGAACGAACTTTAATTCTAAAAATGGTAGAAAGAGAAGTTTTTCTTACGAAACCAAAGCATCAATATCATTCATTCCAATAAGGATAATGTATTTATGGTGCCCAATTATGAAAAAATAGGAGATTATTACTTGAATCCAAGTTTATCCCAATTGACAAATGATCTTTGATTCTAAAAAATGGTGGGAAGTGAAGTTTTTCTTATGAAGCCAAAGCATCAACTCTTTATCCCAATGAGGAGAATGAATTTATGCTACCCAATCATTAAAAAGAATGAGATTATTATGTGAATCCATGCTTATCCCGATTGAAAGATGAACTTTAATTCTAAAATTGGCAGAAAGAGAAGTTTTTCTTATGAAACCAAACCATCAATATCATTTATCCCAATAAGGAGAATGTGTTTATGGTTCCTAATCATGAAAACAAAGGATATTATTACGTGAATTCATGTTTATCCCAATTGATAGATAAACTTTGATTCTAAAAAATTATGGGAAGTGAAGTTTTTCTTATGAAACTAAAGTATCAATTCAATTACCCCAATAAAGAGAATGAATTTGCGATGCCCAATTATTAAAAGAATGAAGATTATTACGTGAATCTGTGTTTTTCCTGATTGAAAGATGAACTTTGATTCTAAAATTGGTAGAAAGAGAAGCTTTTTTTATGAAACCAAAGCTTCAATATCATTTACCCTAATTAAGGGAATATGTTTATGGGCCCAATCATGATAAGAAATGAGATTATTATGTGAATTCGTGTTTGTCCAAATTGATGGACAAACTTTAATTCTAAAATTGGTAGAAAGAGAAGTTTTTCTTATAAAACCAAAGCTTCAATACCATTTATCCTAATGAAGGGAATGTGTCTATGGGGCCCAATAATGAAAAGAAATGAGATTATTATGTGAATCTGTGTTTGTCCAATCGATGGACAAACTTTAATTCTAAAAATGGTAGAAAGAGAAGTTTTTCTTATGAAACCACAGCATCAATATCATTTATCCTAGAAAGGAGAATTTGTTTATAGTGCCCAATCATAAAAGAAAGTAGATTATCATGTGAATCCATGTTTGTCCTAATTAACAGATGAACTTTGATTCTAAAAAATGGTGGGAAGTAAAGTTTTTCGTTTGAGACCAAAGCATCAATTCAATTATCCCAATAAGGAAAATAAATTTGTAGTGCTAAATCATTAAAAGAAAGGAGATTATTATGTGAATCCATGTTTATCCCAATTGAAAGACAAATTTTAATTCTAAAAATGGTAGGAAGGGAAGTTTTTCTTTTGAAACCAAAGCATCAATCCATTTATCCCAATGGGAGAATGAATTTGTGGTGCCCAATCCTTAAAAGAAAGAAGATTATTATGTGAATCAGTGTTTATTGCAATTGAAAGATAAACTTTAATTCTAAAAATGGTAGAAAAAGAAGTTTTTCTTACAAAACCAACACATTGATTCATTTATCCCATTGAGGAGAATGAATTTCTGGTGCCCAATCATTAAAAAAAAGCAAATAATTATGTGAATCCATATTTATCCCGATTGAAAGATGAACTTTAATTTTAAATTGGTAGAAAGAAAAGCTTTTCTTATGAAACCACAGCATCAATATCATTTATCCTAATAAGGAGAATGTGTTTATGGTGCCCAATTATGGAATAAAAGAGATTATTACGTGAATTCATGTTTATCCGAACTGATAGACAAACTTTGATTCTAAAAATGGTGGGAAGTGAAGTTTTTCTTATGAAGCAAAAGCATCAATTCATTTATCCTAGTGAGTAGAATGAATTTGTGGTTCCCTATCATTAAAAAAAGGAGATTATTATGTGGATCCGTATTTATCCCAATTGAAAGATGAACTTTAATTCTAAAACTGATAGAAAGAGAAGTTTTTCTTATAAAAACAAAGCATCAATATCATTTATCCTAATGACGAGTATGTGTTTATGGTTCCTAATCATGAAAAAAAAAGATTATTTCATGAATTCATGTTTATCCCAATTGACAGAAGAACTTTGATTCTAAAAATAGGAAGTGAAGTTTTTCTTATGAAGCAAAAGCATTAATTCATTTATCCCAATGAGCAGAATGAATTTGTGGTTCCCCATCATTAAAAGAAAGGAAATTATTATGTGAATCCATGTTTATCCCAATTAGAAGATGAACTTTAATTCTAAAATTGATAGAAAGAAAAGTTTTTCTTGTGAAAACAAAGCGTCATTATCATTTATCCTAATAAGGAGTATGTGTTTATGGTTCATAATCATGAAAACAATAGAGATTATTACGTGAATCCATGTTTATTCCAACTGATAGATGAACTTTGATTCTAAAAAATGGTGGGAAGTGAAGTGCTTCTTATGAGACCAAAGCATCAATTCATTTATCCCAATAAGGAGAATGAATTTGTGATGCCCAATCATTAAAAGAAAAGATATTATAATGTTAATCCATATTTATCCCAATTGAAAGATGAACTTTAATCCTAAAAATGGTTGAAAGAAAAGTTTTTCTTATGAAACCAAAGCATCAATCCATTTATCCCAATAAGGAGAATGAATTTATGGTGCCTAATCCTTAAAAAAAAGATTATTATATGTATCCGTGTTTCTCTGAATTGAAAGATGAACTTTAATTCTAAAAATGGTAGAAAGAGAAGTTTTTCTTCCAAAACCAACAGATCAATTCATTTATCCCAATGAGGAGAATGTATTTCTAGTGCCCAATCATTAAAAGAAAACATATAATTATGTGAATCCATATTTATCTCGATTGAAATATGAACTTTAATTTTAAAATTGGTAGAAAGAAAAGTTTTTCTCATGAAACCAAAGCATCAATATCATTTATCCTAATGAGGAGAATGTATTTCTGGAGCCCAATCATGAAAAAAAAGAGATTATTATGTGAATTCATGTTTATCCCAATTGACAAACAAACTTTGATTATAAAAATGGTGGGAAGTGAAGTTTTTCTTTATGAAGTAAAAGCATCAATTCATTTATCCCAATGAGCAAAATCAATTTTTGGTTCCCCATCATTAAAAGAAAGAAGATTATGATGTGAATCCATGTTTATCCCAATTGAAAGATGAACTTTAATTCTAAAACTGGTAGAAAGATAAGTTTTTCTCATGAAAACAAAGCATCAATATCATTTATCCCAATAAAGAGTATGTGTTTATGGTTCCTAATTAGGAAAACAAAAGAGATTATTGTGCAAATTCATGTTTATCCCAATTGATAGACAAACGATGATTCTAAAAATTGGTGTGAAGTAAAGTTTTTCTTATAAAACCAAAGCATCAATTTATTTATCACAATAAGTAGAACAAATTTGTAGAGCCCAATCGTTAAAAAAGAGATTATTATGTGAATCCGTGTTTATCCTAATTGAAAATCAAACTTTAATTCTAAAAATGATAGAAAGAAAAGTTTTTTTTATGAAACCAAGGCATCAATATCATTTATCCCAATGAGGAGAATGTATTTATGGTGCCCAATCATGAAGAAAAAGGAGATTATTACCTGAATCCATGTTTATCCTAATTAACAGACAAACTTTGATTCTAAAGAATCATGGGAAGTGAAGTTTTTCTTATGAAACCAAAGCATTAATTCATTTATCCCAATGAGGGGAATGTGTTTGTGGTTTCTAATCATGAAAAGAAAGGAGATTATTACTTGAAACTGTGTTTATCCCAATTAATAGATGTCACAACAGACCCTAGGTGGGATCCTTGCGGATCGATAGTGTGTAGACTTAAAATATTTTTCTAACTTGGGATGTCTCCTTGATCGAGACTTTTCTTTCATGACATGATGAGAATGAGAAAGTATAGATTCTTAACTTATGACACCGTGAGGGGGACCATAAGACGAATCGCCCATCTTATTAGTCTCAGATGACCATTACAAAATGGTCAATATTTGGAGTTCCCACCAATCGTTTTAGGCTAGGCATGATTGGATGCCTCTTGAAACCTATGTTTTAAGTTACAAAACTCAAAACATCGATCCTGTGGTCTACATAATGCAAAGATTTGCCGTTTGGGTTCAAGAATTGATTACACGTGATGAGGCATAAACCTCTTCGTCACACCCAAAATCGGTACCTTACTAGCTATGTCTTATCTCAGTTCGATTCTTTCAATCTTAACTTGTCACTATTTCAATACAACCCTCTTTTAATGCATGAATCTTATAGAAACACAAATCCAAGTATTGATGAAAAGGATTTAATCTTATATACACCCTGAAGAGATGGGGCATGTAGAGATTTTCAATAAAATGACCTTTGGATTTTACTTTGAAAATGGAATGTTCCACTTTGGGCACTGGAGAGATACACACGCAGAACATTACGTTTAATTTTATTTGAAATATTTTGAAAACATGAATGCATATAATCATCACAAAGAAATCATGTTCGTAAGGCAATAAATGAAGTAGCATAACATGAATCATTTAATGCAATGATAAAGAAAATGGGTGGACTATTGGAATTTATCTCGCAATTGGCATCAATTATTTAGGAATAACAGAATCAACAATTTTTTAGATGCATCTGGGTTCCTTGATTAAACAAGGTTTGTTTGACATATTCATGTGAGTCCAGGAAAAGAAAAAAATAATTATAATTAAAAGACAGGGTTAAAGTATCCCTTCGAAAAGGTAGGGTTAGAGTATCCTCGTGGATGACAAATAATTTTGATAAAGGGGGATTTTTAACTCTTAACTTTGAAAAGAAGGGTTACAGTATCCCCTCGAAAGGTCGGGGTTAGAGTATCCCCATGGATGACAAATCACTTTGTCAAAAGAAGATCTTTTAATCTGGACAATTTTGAAAAATAAGGTTAGAGTATCCCCTCGAAGGTCAAGGTTAGAGTATCCCTAAAAGTGACATGTCTGACACTCTTTAAAGAAGTCAAGTTGGAAAATTTAAGTTGACAAAACTCTATAATTTAGGAAATGTTTGAGCGTTTCAAAAACTTTTGGTAAAAGAAATTATTGTGAATGAGGATGGTAAAGATGTAAAATCTGTTTCCACCTTGATACAGCCTATGGGGGGTCAAAGCATGTTCTTAAGTCTGATTGGAGTGATATGGAGACATTCGAATGTCTCGAGATGAAATTCAAGAAACAACTCAATTTTGACCATAACCAAAAACTAGGGATAACATCGTGCTATCCTGGTTCCTAAATTTATTCTAAATTGGTTTGAAGGATTTAGAGGGTGAACAAGATACCACTAGAAAGCTAGCTCGATGAGGGTCAGTCTAAAAATATTCCTAATACCCCAAAAAGTAACTTTCCAAAGGAATGAATTTTCATATTTGGATCAATTTTGCTGCTGGCAGAGCATATGAGAATCAAGGTGTGTCAAAATTTGAGAAATCATTTTAGAGTCATTTGGTATTGGAAAATTACAAATAATACCTTTTTGAAAAGGGAATTTCATGAATCTTTTAGAAAAAATGTTTGAAAAATTTGGAAAAATCATTTAGTGGGCGTAAAAGGCCCAACCATAATGCATGTTCAGATTCTAGAGGTTCTAGAGAGTTTAGATTTGAAAAATCATAACTCTCTTAACTAGAATGATCCAGGGGTGAATAAGACATCATTTTAAAGATAATTCGAACTGCTTTGAGAGAAAAATATTAGAAAATTCATGCAAAATCATTTAGGATTTTAAAGTGATTTTTCAATTTGCAATAGTTGTGCTACCAGTAGGGGACAAAGCAAAACAAGGGATATCTCTCATTTTTCTTATGTCTACAAGTCCAAACTTGAGTCATTGACATTTAAATGTTTATGATTAAAGGGAAAGAGTGGCATGAGTGTCACGAACTCATTTGCACTGCCCCGGAAGAGTTTAGGATGATGAAATAGCCCATTGATCATAGAACTCAAGGTTTTAACTCAAAAAAAAGGCATAAACATTTAGGGAATAATTGTAAGACCATTTTCATTTCAAAATCAGAAGATTTGAGCTTGTTTAGCCAAGATTCCAGATCTAGAAACTTAATTTTCCCTAAGATATTTTGCTAACTTTAAGGAAAATGCTAAGTCCATGCTAATCCTTATTGGTTAAGGTTAACCTGCTTGGCTTGAGGGTTTCGAAAATCAGTTTTCACAGCCATTCAGTATGCATTTTAACTAAAAAAAGACAACAAACATATAAGGGGATGAAACATAACATGAATGGGGATGCTAACTTTACCAATGGTGTAGACAAAGAAAGTTTTAAGCATTTTGACAAGAAAAATGTTATGGATGCTGAAAATGACAATGGTCATGCAAGCTAATGTGTAAATGTGCTTAAAATGTGTTAGGCTAATGATTCCTACATGGATTAAGGATAACAGGATGCATGGATATGACATAAAATGCATCAGCAAAAGCTATCAAAATAATTAGGATCAAATAAGGCATTTTACACATCAAAGGGGCATTAAGGCATCCAAATCTTAAACTACCATAACCAAAAGCTGTAATAATGCATGATAATCCTAAGAGGGTGATTGATATATGAAAAGCTCACTAGAATGATGAAGATGCTGAAAAATAGAAAATGAAAGTGATAAAGTGAGAAGTTATACCAATAAAACTTTACTTTTTGGCCAAATAATTATAGCAATAGAGATGGCTTGCATTTTCCTCTTTTCCTTGTTGTTAATAAGTAAGAAAAAGAGAGAAATAATGAGGTTCTGGTTCTGGTATGGATGAGGGTGATTTTTACCACGTGTAACAGTTAGGAATGAATGTTTTAGGGCTAGTTTTGGGTGGTGGGTGAAGAACTAATGGATTCTGGTTTTCTTGGTGTAGGAATGTGTTTTGGAAGTTGAAAATGAGCTAAAATCTAACCTTTTTTAGCTAAGATATAAGTGGTCTATTTTTACCGCCATTTCTCAAGGAGGACAAAGTGATGTCAGCATGTTGGCTATAGAGTGGTGTAGGGAGCAACTTGCTGCTAATGTGATGGATATAGGGTGGCTGGTTTAAATGCTAAAATGAATTTCCAACAAATAGGGTGGCTAATGGTGATATTGGTCAACAACTAGGGAGGAGTAGGGTGATCATGTGACATTATCCCCTTTAATCTAATTTAGACTTCAAAAAAATATTTTGCTTAATTCAAAAGTCCAAGTTCATAATTTGATATGGGTTTTGATCTTTCTTGATGCAAAAAAATGAGTTAAAATCGAGTTTTGGATCAATAGTGGACAAGTCAAAAATATCAAACTGTGAAGATATCCTACATGTATTGATACATTGCAAATGTATCGATACATTTGGTCCAAAACCTTTGAGTGTATCGATATAATGAACATTGTATTGATCAATGATCATTTTATCGATACTAAGAGCCATTGTATCGATACATGTTGATATGTATCGATACATTTCTTTACAAAATGCTTGTTTTGGTCCTAGCATGGCCTAGTATCGATACATGAGGTCCTGTATCAATATATAAGCTTATGTATCGATGCATCCACATGTTGTATTGATACAAATGGGGACATTTCAAATTTTTGGCACATTGGAGCATTGTATCGATATGTGAGAACCATGTATCAATACATTGAAGAAAAATTATGAATTTTCTTATATATTTTATCCTCGAACAACTTGAACTACATCCTCTAATGCCAGATCTTTGTATTTAACTTTGATATGATCCATAGGCCTTTTTGACCTCCTCAAAATACCTTTCCACTGGGTGACATTGTCGCCCGGTGATCATCGCCTCCTTTTACGTTCGTGCTTCAGATTGCATAAAAAATTTGAAAAAAATAAGGTGTCTACAGCTGCCCCTCTTTAACTCTTGCTGAGAATCAAGAACAAGGCAAAGACGAATAGACACTATTTTATCCAGTGTGGAATGATGATCCCCAGAACTTTAGGGTGCTCGATTTTCTAAGGTTTGACCCTCTTAGGCAGGTGCAGCATAACGTGGATTTTTTAATGTGGGTGCTGCCAACTTGTGCAGACTTTGACTCGGGTACCACCAACTTACATAGGCTTTGACTTAAACTTGATGCCACCAGCTTGTGTGGGCTTTGACTTGGGTATGGCCAACTTATGCGGGCTTTGACTCAGACTAGGTGCCACCAGCTTGTGTGGGCTTTGAAAAGGGTGCCACTGACTTGTAGGCTTTGAAGGGGTGCCACTGACTTGTGAGCTTTAAAGGGGTGCCACTGACTTGAGGGCTTTTAAGGGGTGCCACTAACTTGTGGGCTTTAAAGGGGTGCCACTAACTTGTGTGCTTTAAAAAGGGTGCCACTAACTTGTGGGCTTTAAAAAAGGTGCCACTCACTTATGGGTTTTAAAAAGGTGCCACAACTTATAGGCTTTAAAAGGGTGCCACTGACTTGTGAGCTTTTAGAAAGGTGCCACTGACTTGTGGGCTTTAAAGGGGTGTCACTAACTTACTAGTTTTGAAAAAGGTGCACTGACTTATGGGCTTTAAAAAGGGTGCCACAACTTGTGGGCTTTTGGAAAGGTGCCACTGACTTGTGGGCTTTTGGAAAGGTGCCACTGACTTGTGGGCTTTGAAGAGGGTGGTGACAAATTTTTTGATAAAACTTCCAATACAAGCTTTTCTTAATAGAAGGTCATGACAAAATTTCCTGTTGAAAAGGGTTTTGGCACTAGTTCTTGATAAAATTCTTAACAAAGCTTCTGACGAATGTTCTTGACAAAAGTTTTTAATGATAGTTTGTAGACAATAATTTCTTGACACTTGCACTTTGATAATAGTTGCTTGATAAAAAGGGTTTTGACATGAGGTGATGAGCAGAAAAGGATCTTACCTAAATGACACTTGGTTTGTGAAGCTTAGAGTTTTTACCAAGAATTCCTTGGAGGTTCAACAAACCTGGCTTGAAGTGATATTGTAAAAATGATGTATGATGGTAATATGAGTGCATGATGTGGAATGCTATCATGATTGCATGATGTGAAGTCTAATACGGGAGATAGCTATAGTTCTCCTTGTACATCATTCAGACTATCATAGGGATGGCGATTTGTCTTTGATGCGACTATAGATAGAAATTTTCTGAATCCCGCTGGGGATTGTAGGTTGTCCCTGCTCCCTTGGGGATATGAGCAAAAATTTAGTCTCAAGAATTTGGACTATTGCATTTCTTGATTCGGGAGGCTCAACCATTTTCCTGACAAATGGAGGGCATTGTCAACAATTTGGAGACATTTGACTGATTAGGTTAATGTCTCTAATTTCGATAGGATTTTGATAGAATGCATGGGTCGATTTTTGGTTAGCCTAAAATGGCTTTTCTTGAGATGTGACTTGTAAAAGCAAGAAATAGTTTGGTGTATGGTCATGCCGAGCGGATGTTTGGATGTAAAAAGTGCATGATCTTGATGATTGGGGCGTAAGTAGAGTTTCTTGTGTTTTTCTTTTCCTTTTAATGTAATGTCAAGATGTCCTAATCCATTTTTTAGTTGATTATCAAACATTATTAGTTAATAACAAGTGAAATGTGAATCGTACAGGAGTTAAAAGAAGTAAGGCAATATTTATTCATGACAACAAAAAGACATAACTTAATATACTATTTGGTAAGCAATCGATATGGTAGCAAGAAAGATAATCTTTTGGGCGAAAGATGCTCTGACAATCATGACATGGATGTTCTTTAGGTGCTTTTCAAAATCTTTCTCAAATAATGAATGTGCCTAGCATGAGCTGATCTTCAAAAGATTTCTAGGATTGCTTTGCATTGTCCTGTAGGTACTCTCAGTTCATGCCCTATCAAAATTGATTTTTTCAAGTCACCCTTATGGGTTTTCAACTGTATTCGAGTTAGCTACCTAGATGCCCATTTTGAATTTTCATCTGAACCCCTTTTTATTTATTTGTTTATTTTGTTTATTTTTGTTATTTTTTTTTGTTGTTTGTTTCGTTTTGGTTTTTTTTACTTTCTCTTTTTTTTTAAGGATGCCTTTTTGGGTTTTCGCCCCTCTACGTGTAATATTTCTTGATGAAATCTGAGTTGACCAGTTTGGCCAAGACATTGCCGTCCACTTCTGACAAGATTAGGGCCCCTCAAGAGAAGGTTTACTTCATGACATACGGCCCTTCCCAATTAAGGGTCTACTTGCCCCGTGCATCTGTATGAATTGAGAGGATCTTCTTCAATACCAATTTGCCTAGGTGAAATTGTCATGGGTGCATCTTTTGTCATGGGCTCAGATCATGCATCTTTGATACATTTGACCATGGCAGATGGCTTTCATGCATTTTTCCTTGATAAGGTTGAGCTGGTCATATCTGTTCTTAACCCATTCAACTTTTTCAAGTTTAGTTTCCATTAAGACTTTGAAAGAAGGGATCTGGACTTCAATAGGCAATACAATTTCCATCCCATAGACAAGAGAAAATGGGGTAGCAGCTGTGGAAGTGTGAACTAAGGTTCGATAGGTGTGAAGTGCAAAGAATAGATTCCCATGCTAGTTGTTATAAGTCTTAACCATTTTCTCAACTATTATTTTAATGTTTCTGTTGGCTGCCTCAACTGCCTCATTCATTTTTGGGTGATAAGGGATAGAATTATGATGTTGGATCTTGAACTATGAGCAAACTGCTTGCATTATTTTATTGTTTAAATTGCTTGCATTGTCTGTGATGATTCGATTTGGGAAGCCATATCTACATATGATGTCCCACTTGATAAACTTACAGATGGTCGATCTAATGACATTAGCATATGAGGTAGCCTTTACCCATTTAGTGAAATAGTCGATCGCTACCAAGATAAAACGATGCCCATTGGAAGCTTTAGGGATGATTGGCCTGAAACGTCCATGCTCCGTATGGAGAAGGGCCATGGGGCCATCATAACATGAAATGGCATTAGAGGGATATTGATCTTGTCTGCATAGATTTGACACTTATGGCATTTTCAGGTGTAATTGATACAGTCTCTCTCGAGGGTCAGCCAGTAATAACTTGCTCTCATGATTTGCTTGGCCATCCGATGTCTATTAGCATGTCTGCCATAAATCTCTTCATCAACTTCTTTTAGGATCTTTTTGGCTTCAAGAGTGTCAATGCATCTGAGCAATACTTGATCGTGACTCTTTTTGTATAAGATATTTCCATTCAGAACAAATCTCATAGCTAGCCTTCTGATAGTCCTTTTATCAGTCTCGATTGCATGTTTGGGCTTTTGCTGATCCTTGATGTAACAAAGGATGTTATAGTACCATGGTAGGCCATCCTTCTCTTTTTTGACCCTATGACAATGAACCAGAGTTACGTTGATGTTCATCTGGATGGGAGCAACTTCTGACTCCTGGTTGACTTTAAACATGGATGATAAGGTATCCAAAGCATCAGCTATTTGGTTCTTTTCTTGAGGTAAGTGTCAAAAACTAATATCATCAAATTCATTCTTAAGCTCTATTATCAGCTTTCCATACTGCATCTGCTTGGCATCGCGAGTTTGCCACTTTTTTTTCAATTGTAGATGATTAGGGCCGAATCACCAAACACCTGTAATATCTTAACATTGCTTTCAATGGTTGCTTAAAGCCCCATGACACAAGCTTCATATTCTGCGATATTATTTGTGTAGTCAAAATTTAGCCTTGCTATGAATGGATAATGACTCCCGTTGGGTGACATCAATATTGCCCTAATTCCATGTCCTAAAGTGTTTGATGCTCCATCAAAATACATCTTCTAGGATTGATCTTGGTTAGAGGCATCTTCGCCTTTAGAAATGCACATTAGATCTTCATATGAGAAGTCAAAATTTAAGGGTTCATAGTCATCTACCGCTCGACTTGCCAAAAAGTCAGCTATCACACTCCTCTTGATGGCCTTTTGACTAACATAAGCAATGTCGTATTCAAAGAGCAAGACTTGCCATCTAGCTAGCCTTCCTAATAGTGTAGGGGCTTTGCATAGATACTTGATAGGATCAAGCCTTGCAATCAACCATATGGTGTAATACAGCATGTACTGCCTAGGTCTCTTAGTTGTCTACACTAAAGCACAACATAACTTCTCGACTGCGGAGTAATTGCACTCGCATTTCGTGAACTTTTTGCTTAAGTAGTAGATTGCTTGTTCCTTCTTTCCTAACTCATTATGCTGCCCTAATGCATAACCTATAAACTTGTTGAAGACTACCAAGTAAAGGATTAAAGGTCGACCGAGCACCGGTGGTACCAACACTGGCGGGATTGACAGATAATGTTTGACTTTATCAAAGGCTTTTTGACATGCCTCATTCTACTCTCCTGGATTTTGTTTACAAAGGAGTCGAAAGATAGGGTTGCATTTGTCAGTGAGCTTAGATATTAATCTAGCAATGTAGTTCAGTCTCCCTAAAATGCTTCTCACTTCCTTTTGGGTTTGAAGTGGTGGCATATCTTGAATGGCTTTGACTTTGTCTAAGTCAACTTTAATCCTTTTTCAGCTGACTATAAAGCCTAGAAGCTTACCCAAAATGACTCTGAAGGTACACTTAGTAGGATTCAATTTGAGTTAAAATTTTCATAGCCATTCAAAAAGTTTTTAGAGGTCTGTGACATGCTCATCCTCTTTCGTTGACTTGGTAATCATGTCATCAATGTAGACTTCAATTTCTTTGTGCATCATGTCATGGAATAGGGCTACCATGGCCTGTTGATAGGTTGCTGCAGCATTTTTTAGTCCGAAGGGTATGACATTATAGTAAAATATGCCCCACATGGTTACAAAAGTTGTTTTCTCCATGTCTTTGGCTGCCATCTTGATCTGGTTGTAGCTTGAGAATCCATCCATGAAGGAGAACAGAGAATTCTTGGCTGTGTTGTCTACCAAAATGTTGTTATAGGGTAGCAAAAAGTCATCCTTCGGACTAGCTTGATTCAAATCCTGATAATCAACACATTTTCATACTTTGCAATCTTTCTTTGGGATTGGGACTATATTAGCAACCCATTCTAGATATTTAGCTACTCCAATAAACCCTGTATCAAATTGCTTCTTGACTTCCTCTTTAATTTTGAAAAGCATTTATGGCTTCATCCTTCTTAACTTTTATCGGATCGGTTTGAATCTGGGCTTGATGCAAAGCTTATGGACCACTATATCAGTGTCCAGTCCTGGCATGTCTTGATTGACCAAGCGAATACATCCCAATATTCCTAGAGTAGTTTTATCAACTTGGTCCTAGTCATTGACTTTATTGAGGTTTTGATTTTAACCTTCTTTCGATCCTCCTAAGTACCCAGGTTTATTACTTTCGTTGGGAGATAAGGCATGATCTCTTCCTCTTCTTGCTCAACTAATTGTAAAAGGTCTGGTGGTACCGAGCTTTCTCCGAAACCTTCTTCAGGATTAGCTTCACTAGTGCAAATTGACTGTTCGAAATTGATCTTCAAAGACCCATTAGACACATCAATGTCACTGTCATCAGGATACCTAAAAGGGTAAAAAAATAAACATGGAAAAAGACACACACATAACCAAGGGATTTGGATGAAGGCAAAAGAGTAATGGAGACAAAAAGGTTGAAAAATTATACACAATATGGAATGATACATGCAAAAGTCATTTCATTGATAATGTTTGAAAAAAATGCCCTTTACATAGGACACCTATCTACTTTTGGGCGAAGGTAGGTAGGTTTTCATTTCTTGACGTTAAATGAAAGGGACAAGAAAAATGCAGGGGTTTTCATCATGACCCTGTCATCAAAATCAGGTCTTAATGGAAGGATATGAATTTTATGGCTTAGTATCTTAGAGATAGAGGCTGTTAAGTGCCCTATTTTAGATGACCAAGATATTTTTAGCCTTTTGCTCTTCTGATTGGCTTAGATCAATTCGTTCTCCTGAATGAAATATCTCATGGAGAGATAGAAACATTATTGGCTTTGACTCCCCCTTTTGACCTAATGATTATGTCATCTCCTAATTGTAGATCATCTTTTCTTGCTACTTTCTTGAGTGCACATTGGCCTTGAATCCTAAGCCTCTTTTGTTGGCTTGAGTGGTGACCTGTAAGGCTCAGGCTATCCCTTTTAGATTCTTGCCAAGCCCTTTTCTAGCATGGGAACCTTTGGCAACGATCATTTTTAAACGTAAGTGGGTACTCTTTGATAGGTGGGGTTCAACTATTGGTAATCCATCTTCTACAAATGTCGCATTGACAAACTCGAAGGATTGGAATGATAAATTCGGTGCATCTTCATTAGGCTCTACATAGATATTCTTGATAAAAGTAGTGGCAATCATTTCTTTTTCAGCTCTGATAGTGACTACTTTGTCATCTATCATAAATTTGAGCTTTTAATAGAAAGAGGATGGGATGGTTCTAGCGGAGTGTATCCATGGCCTTCCTAATAGTCAGTTGTAAGAAGGATTAATATCCATAACTTGGAAGTCAACTTCATATGTACATAGGCCTATCTGAAGCTGGGTTGTGATATTTCCAATTACTCCATGACATGTTCCATCAAAAGCTCAGCCTATGGTGTGGCTACTCTTGATGTTGGACTAATTGACAGGGAGTTTGCTTAATGTAGTCATTGGCATAACATTAAGGGCTGACCCATTGTCTATGAGTACTTTGGGTAAAATGCGTCCCTTGGAATGGGTAGTGATATGCAAAGCTTTATAACTACCCCTGTCTCTGGGTGGGATCTCATCATCAGTAAAGGAGATTTAATTATTAGCCATTTTCACTAGTCGATCCAACTTGTCCACGAGGTTGTTCGAGGGCACATATGCTTCGTTTAGCACCTTCAGTAATGCATTTCGATGAACCTCTAAATTAAGAAGCAGAGATAGCATAGGAATCTTTATGGGTTGTTTGCTTAACGGGTCCATGATGTAGTATTCATAATGCTTGATGAACTTGAGAAACTCTATGGCTTTTCTTTCACTTACTACTTTCTTGAAATTCTCGAGCTCAAAATTATTTGCTTAAGCCTGAGTGGTACTGCTACTTGGGGATGCATCAACCTTCTATTTCTCTTAAGCTGGGGGAGCGTAACACCTATTGCTATGGGTTAGGTGACTAACTCCTGATATTTCCATTACAATAGTTAAGGGAGTTAGTTCTTCAATCATCACTACCTGATTCTCATATTTCTAAGGAATAGCTTTATTGCTCTTATACGGGAATGGTTTAGGTACTTCCACAACTAACTTTAGTGTAGGTGTCGAAGAACTGACCTCGGGACTTGCCATAAAGAATGAAGGGTCAGTTTCTCCCATAAGGTGGCTGCATGGTTTCATCTCCTATCATATTGATAGATTTACCAGCAAGTGTGATCTCATGATAGAATTTTATCTGGCCTTCATTTATCATTCTTTGAACATGAACCTAAACTCCTTACATGTTTATAGGGTATGACCTACAACTGTATGGAAGTCACAGAAGTTGTCAGGATTGTCTTCCAATTTTTCTATTGCGTTGAGCAACCTGAACTAAATCAATGCTTGCCAGACCAAGAACATTGGCATCCTTACATCCTCTATGCTTGCTTTACTTCATATTTGTTCTTAATGTTAATCATGTTTGCAGTTGGCTTAGTATGGTTTCGTAAAGGATTGGGGTAACATTTGGTCCCTGGTTTATCCCAAACTGCAAGACTTTTGAGTTAATTAGATTTTGCACATTTTGTTGGAAAGGTATACAGTTCTCAAAGTCATGCCCTGCTGCCTCAGCATGGTATTCATAGTGGGCATTAGGGTTGTACCATTGCAAGTCTGGTTGCTTCTTTTCTAGGACATAGATTGGGGCCAGTAAGTGATTTTAGAGCAAAGTCTGGTAGAGCTCCTTTTAGGTCATAGGGATGGGATCAAAATGTTATCTTTGTTGATTTTCACCTCGATTACCGAGTGCATTATTGGTTGCTCGATTGGTGCTTTGGTGACCTTGTGAAAGGTAGCTTTATGGTGGGTTGGATGGGATTGCAAAGGATGGGTTATAGGTTATGGCATTAATTGGCTGAGGGTTTATGGTGATAGGGTGAGAATACAGCATGCTTGGTAGTGAGGGTCAAGTATTTTACATCGTTTTGACAAGATAAGCTAGCATAACTTATGGCATTGGCCTCTCATTCATTCTTTTTACTGGCAATAGGTTTCTTGCTTGATCCAGATGTTTCCCTAGTTAACATTCAACCACCCTTAATGGCTGCATCAATTATTTCTCCAAAGGGGACTAGGTCTGTGAATTTTTTGGTGGCATTCCCTACGAGCTTCTCATAATAGAGAGCATGTAAGGTGTGAATGAAAATGACTGTTATCTCTTTTTCTGTAAAGGGAGGCTAGACTAGTGCTGCTTCTTCTCTCCACCTTTAGGCTGAAACTTTTAGTGGATCTCTTCTCAAAATTCATTAAGAAAAGTCGATCTGGTGCCTAATTCGACACATGCTGGTGTTGATTTAGAAAGGCCTTAGCCAAGTCAGCCCATGATTGGATTTTAACATTGTCTAGCTCGATATACCACCGAGCTACTACCTCAGTGAGGCTATGCTGCAAGGAATTGATAAGGAGCTTTTCATCTTTCTTGTACCCAGCCATCTTTCATAGGTACATTTAAACATGGACAGAAGGGTCAGTGGTTCCATTAAACTTTTCAAACTTTAGGACTTTGAACTTTAGGGGAATGACAAGGTTGGACACCAAAAACAGTGATTGCGCTTCAAGAGCTCCAAACTTGTCACTCCTCTCGATAGCTTGGAGGCATTTCTCTAGCTAGAATTTGTTCACTTCTTTCCCAGCCATGGTGGACTTTTAACATTTTATTTTCTCTAGTTCTTTATGGTTAAGGGTTATCGAATCTATTGATAAGACTCTCGCATTCACCCTTTAAGTACTAGGAATGAATTAACCTATTGTAACAGGATTAAGGTAGATGACTGATGGAGCCTGAACGGCAAGTGTAGGAGCGGACAATTGACAGGGGGACTTTCAGCTTTGGGAGGATCATTCCTTATTTCAGCAGTGCTAGCTTGTCTTTTTTTTTCATAGAGGTGGTCATTAGTTCCATAAGTTTTATGATTTGATTTTGCATTTTATATTGCTGACGAAGCATCTAGTCTTGTGATTCCTTAACCATTAGCTCAAGTCACTCAATACGAGCTTCATGATCACTCTCCATGATTTGCTTATGGCATCATGTGTTGTAGTGGTGCTTGATGTAAGGTTTCGCGTTCATGATTGATCTCAGAATCCTTTGCACTTTTATGGCCCAATTCTCGTATTAGACTTTTATTAAAAAATGTATTTATTGATGAGCATTTATGATGCAATGACGAGTTAAGATACTAAATGATTGATGCAAGTGCAATGAAAAATGGTGAAATTAAATATGCTTATGCATTGGAGACAATTGATTCTTGGAACAGTTTCATCAATAAGGGTTTTTTTCTTCTACGACATGATTACATCTGAAAGTATCAACATGATTACATTATGTAATCACATGATCAAGAAAGCCCAAAAGTCATTGCTCACGATCTCCAACAGGTACAATGTCTCACCTTATAGACGAAGCTACTTTAATCACGTTATCCGCCTCTCGTTAAGCTATCTGAAATTGTTTAATGAGGTGCTGATGTTGTTCTTAGTAGTTCAAACGTGCTTGGTCGATTGTCGCTTGCCAATCTAGTTTGTGTTGCTCGAAAGCCCTTGTTAGTTCATTAATATGACCTTGATGATCCTGAAGAGACTGTTCTAACTCCTGGATTCTCTGAATGAGGGCTTCATTTTCAACCTTGGTGGCTCTTGCATCTCACATTTGGGCCTTAAGTCTTTAATTCCTTTATTGATAGGTAGGAGCAAGAGCTCATGCCTTCGTGAATTTTTCTTTGCTGGTTCTAACTTTCCTCCTTTTGCTGATTCAGCTCGTGATTGAGAGTGGCAACTTTACTTCCCATTCAACTGATGTCCTACCTATACGTCGAGATTTGTTAGCTTTTCAAAGTGTCACATAATCCTTGGTTAGGCTCTTGAGGTCTTCTTTGAAACAATCCCTTTCTTTAATGACTCGATCCATTTCACCACTCCTAAGATAGATATCCATCTCCAACTACCCTTCTCCTCCTTAAGTCGAGAGATTTCTATAGCAAAGGATGCCTTTTCCTGCTCGAACTCACTTCTAAGTAGCTCAATCTCAGAAGGTGGTTTTTCTATTAGGATTTGTAATATCCCAGAGTTGGGTGGTGGTAATGGATCATTGATACGATGGAGTTTCCTTTCTTTGTATCTAGGTGTGGTGGGGTTTCCTCTCCAGTATCTTTCCAGTATCTTTTCATATAATGGATCTTCTTCCAAGCTTGGAAAGCTAACTGGACTTTTGCTTTATCATTAGCCTCTCCATATTCAAAATCCCAATGTCCCAAGTCTTTAAAGAGTGGGATTAATTGCTGGCACTAGAACTGACGCAATACCAATAAGGGAGCATAACTGATATTTCCCCATAATCCCAGGAGCAGTACACAAATTTAGTCTCCATATCTGTATATAATCAACTAAAGGAAAACCCATGGGGCTTTCCATGTGCTTTCTTCCTCTTTGACGTTTCGTAATTCCTCAACCCAATGCTTTTATGTCTTATCTTGATGATATTCTTCCTCTAACACCGTGGAAAGAGGATTGATCTTGAAAAAGAAATTTTACCTGACTCTCCCTTTCCTAACACAGAGATGACCTATGAGCCATATCTAGAGCAATGGGGCACACCCGATAAACCTTGCTGGTCCTATTCTTTTACAAAAGCTGAGGGCGTGGATGGTTTCAGTGATAATGGTAGAAGCAGGGTTAATGTTGCAACATAGGCGAGAAAAAAAATCTAAGACTACTGCTCTACATAACCCAAAGTCTTTGGGAATATAATAAGCCCGTAAATTACTAGAGCATAGACATCTTGAGCTTTCTTTCGATCAGAAAGATTTACCATGCCCTCTTTTAAGCTAGCCTAAGAAATGCATTCACTGCTCTCTTTTACTTTAACGTAACTATCAACCCATGCTTCTGTGGCTCCAAGAATTTGCCTCAACCTTTTCTTGAACGGAAGAGGTGTTAGTGCTTTATAGTAAATCCGGTCTGACTTGGCCCTTTCTATGTTGAGCAGGTTTATGTACTCATCAATGGTAGGTACTAAATCTTGTTGGTTGAAGGTGAAATATCGATAGGCTGGATTCCAGAACTGTGTTGTTGCCAGCAACAAGCCATCATCTAATTAAACTTGAAGTAAAAGCCTATATCCCCGTACTTTTTAGTGAAGGCTTTATTCTCGTTGTTATCCCAACTATCCTAAATATGTTTCAATTATCAACAATCATTCTGACTGAAACAAACCTTGAACTCTTCTTGCATTTCTAAGATGTAGTCGAGCTTTAAGATGTCCCCATCTTTGACGTTGGCGACCTTCTGACCATATTCTGACATTTTCAAAGGACTCGATAGTGGAGATAAGATGTTGATCCATAAATGATGCCCCTTACTGAACACTGAACCAGAACAATTGTCCTAAAATGATGATAGTCATGATGGTTATGAAGAAATGATGCATGCACCAAAACATAAAAAAGGGAAAAAAGTTAGTGGAACCTAAAGGAGATAAATGTAAGCAAATAAAGAATTTAAGAACATTAGAACAAAAAATTCGTAAAATGTCTTAACCAAGGTGGTAAGACGAGAAATAGGCTGCATTTCAACATACCAGGATGCAATCTGCCCTTCATGAGGTGATGCCATATCTTATTTTGATGGAAAAATAAATGACCAGTAGCAATATTCATTCATCACCACTAGTACGGATGCGTGTTAAGCCATGACTCGGACAGCATAATGGCTTATAGTATAAGACATTGTGAATGATGGTTTTTGTTCACCATCACTTATTTATACAAAGGTTAGCCATTGTTTGGGTAGCACAACAGCATGTCTTGATAAATGATAAAAATGCAGATGCAGGTGACAACTGTATACTCATTATCACCTACATAATTATGGAAATTAAGAGTAAAGGTTAGGAATGTTTCCCCGAGTAACCCTATTCTTTGGGTATTCTAGTAGTGTTCCAGTATGGTTTAACATGGTTTAGCTCATAGGGCTCACTATATCAGGTTTAAGTTGATGCTTAAATAGGTATCTGAATTGCTCCTCTGTCCAGTAAGGATAGTTGAGGGACCCCGATCCTAGACCCATCGCAAGTTTGGCAGAATGGTTTGATCCATTGGATGTATTTCCCTAGGCAAATGCAGAGGGTTACTCACGAGAGACATTGGTAATTTACATCCAGGAAGTTATTGCCATGCCTATGCAGAAGGTTACTTACAAAGGCAGATAGCTCACTTCCTTCTAATGATTGGGTTATAACCATGCCATGGAGTTTGGTGGGACACTAATGCACATACAAGTGCATGGTGTATGATAAGGAAATGATCAAACCTTTTTGTTTACTTTCATATTACCATTTTTATTAAACTAATGATTATTCAAAAATAAGACAATCCCGATAATCATGTTAAACAAAACATTAGTTAACAAAACGAAAAGAAAAGGTATGGTTAAATAATGATTGAAATCGAAAGAGCTAGGAACCTAGCAAGACATAGCTAGTTATTGGCCTAACTCTCTATACTTCCCCAATGGAGTCGCCAAGCTGTCGCAACGGACCCCGGGGTGGATCATCGCAGATCTATAAGTGCATACGACTTAAAATATTTTTTTAACTTGGAATGTCTTCTTGATCAAGACTTTTCCTTTGAGACGTGATGAGAATGAAAAAGTATAGATTCTTGACTTATGACATAGTGAGAAGGGATCGTAAGATGAATGCTCATTTTATTGGTCTCAGATGACCATCACGAATTGGCTAATGCTTGGAGTTGCCACTGATCATTTCAGACTAGGCATGATCGAATGCCTATTGAAACCTATGTTTTGAGTTACGAAACTCAAAACATCAATCCTGTGGCCTACGTAATGCAAAGATTCGTCAATTGGGTTTGGGAGTTAGTCACATGCAATAAGGTATGAACCTCTTCGTGACACCCGTAATCGATACGTTACTAGCTATATTTTATCTCAGTTTCGATTCTTTCGATCTTAACTTGTCACTATTTTGATATACCCCTTTTAATGCATGAATCTTATAGAAATACAAATCTAGGTTTTGATGAAAAAGATTTAATCTCATATACGCCTCGAAGAGATGGGGAATATAGAGATTTTCAATAAAATGACCTCTGGATTTTACTTTGAAAATGGAATGTTCCACTTTGGGCACTGGAAAGATACCTCACGCGGAACATTACCTTTAATTTTATTTGAAATGTTTTGAAAACATGAATGCATATAATCATCACAAAGAAATCATGTTAGTAAAGCAATAAATGAAGTAACATAACATGGATCATTCAATGCAATGATAAAGAAAATGGGTGGACTACTAGAATTTATCTCGCAATTGGCATCGATTATCTGGGAATAATCGAATCAATAATTTCTGAGATGCATCTAGGTTTTTTGATTAAACGAGGTTTCTTTGACATATTCATGAGAGTCCAGGAAAATAAAAAAATTAATTATAATTAAAGGACAGGGTTAGAGTATCTCTTCAAAAAGGTGGGGTTGGAGTATGTCGATGGATGATAAATAATTTTGACAAAGGGGGATTTTTAACTTTTGACAATTTTAAAAATCGGGGTTGGAGTATCCCCTCGGAAGGTTGGGGTTGGAGTATCCGTGTGGATGATAAATCATTTTGACAAAGGAAGATCTTTCAATATCGATAATTTTGAAAAATAGGGTTGGAGTATCCCCCCTAAGGTCGAGGTTAGAGTATCCCTAAAAGTGACATGTCTGACACTCTTTAGAGAAGTCGAGTTGGAAAACTTAAGTTGACAAAACTTTGTGATTTAGGAAATGTGTGAGCGTTTCGACAACTTTTGGCAAAAGAAATTATTGTGAATGAGGATGGTAAAGATGTAAAATGTGTTTCTACCTTGATACTAGCCTATGGGAGGTCAAAGCATGCTCTTGAGTCTGATCAGGGTGATATGGAGACATTCAAATGTCTCGAGGCAAAATTCGAGAAAATAACTCAATTTTGACCATAATCGAAAATAGGGGACAACATCACTCTATCCTATTTCTCAAATTTATTCTAAATTGTTTTGAAGGATTTAAAGGGTGGAAAAGATACTGCTAGAAAGCTAACTCGTCAAGGGTCAGTCTAAAAATATTCCCAATATCCCAAAAAGTCACTTTCCAAGGGAATAAATTTTCAAATTTGGATCAATTTCGCTGCTAGCAGAGCATACGAGAATCAAGGCATGTCAAAATTTGAAAAATCATTTCAAACTCATTTGGTATTGGAAAATTACAAATGATACCTTTTTAAAAATGGAATTTCATGAATCTTCTAGGAAAAATGTTTAAAAGTTTTGGAAAAATCATTTAGTGGGCCTGAACAGCCCAACCAGAATACATGTTTGAAATTTAGAGGTTCTGGATAGTTTAGATTTGAAAAATCATAACTCTCTTATCTCGAATGATCTAGGGGTGAATAAGACATCATTTTAAAGATAATTCGACATGCTTTGAGAGAAAATACTAGAAAATTCATAAAAAATCATTTAGGATTTTAAAGTGATTTTTCAATTTGCAATAGTTGTGCTGCCAGAAGGGGACAAAGCAAAGCAAGGGACATCTTTCATTTTTTTATGTCTACGGGTCCAAACTCGAGTCATTAACATTCGAATGTCTATGATTAAAGGGAAAGAGTGGCATGAGTGTCACAAACTCATTTGTATAGCCCCTGAGTAGTTTGGGATGATGAAATAGCCCGTTGATCATACCACTCAAGGTTTTGACTAAAAAAAGGCACAAACATCTAGGGAATAATTGTAAGACCATTTTCATTTCAAAATCAAAAGATTTGAGCTTGTTGAACCAAGATTCCAGATCTAGAAAACTTAATTTTCCCTAAGATATTTTGCTAACTTTAAGGGAAATGCTAAGTCCATGCTAATCCTCATTGGTTGAGGTTAACATCTTGGCTTGGGGGTTTTGAAAATAGTTTTGACAGTCATCGAACATGCATTTTGACAAAGAGAAGACAATAAACAAAGAAGAGGATGGCATATAACATGAATGGGGATGCTAACTTTACCAATGGTTTAGGCAAAGAACGTTTTATGCATTTTGACAAGAAAATGTTATGGATACTGAAAATGACAATGATTATGCAAGTTAATGTGTAAATGTGCTTGAAATGTGTTAGGCTAATGATTCCTACATGGATTAAGGATAATAGGATGCATGGATATGAAATAAAATGCATGAGCAAGAGCTATCAAAATAATAAGGATGAAATGAGACATTTTGGACATCAAAGGGGCATTAAGGCATCCAAATCTTAAACTACCACAACCAAAAGTCACAGTAATGCATGATAATCCTAAGAGGGTGATGGATACATGGAGAGCTCACTAGAATGATGAATATCCTAAAAAGCAAAAAATAAAAGTGATAAAGTGAGAAGTTATACCAATAAAACTTCGCCTTTTGATCAAATAATTGGAGCAGTAGAGATGGCTTGAATTTTCCTCTTTTCCTTGTTGTTAATAAGCAAGAAAAAGAGAGAAATAATGAGGTTTTGGTTCAGGTATGGATGAGGGTGATTTTTACAATGTGTAATGATTGGGAATGAGTGTTTTGGGGCTGTTTTTGGGTGGTGGGTGAAGAGCTAGGGGATTCTAGTTTTCTTGGTGTAGGAATGTGTTTTGGAAGTTGAAAATGAGCTGGAATCTAACCTTTTTTAGCTGAGATATAAGTAGTCTATTTATACCAGTATTTTAGAGCCAAATTGGAGGTATTTTTGGCCATTTCTCAAGAAAGAAAAAGTGATGTCAGCATGGTGGCTATAGAGTGGCTGCAGGGAGCAACTTGCTGCCAATGTGATAGGCATAGGGTGGCTGGTTTAAATGCTGAAATGATTTTCCAGTAAATAGGGTAGCTGATGGTGATATTGGTCAATAACTAGGGAGGAGTAGGGTGATCATGTGACAATTGACCCCCTTTGATGTCATTTAGACTTCAAAAAAAATGTTTTGATTAATTCAAAAGTCAAAATTCATAACTTGATATGGGTTTTGATCTTTCTTTATGCAAAGAAATGAGTTAAAATTGAGTTTTGGATCAATGGTGGATGAGTCAAAAATGCTCGGACTCTGAAAAATGGCTTGTATGTATCGATACATTACATAATGTATCAATACATTTAGTCCAAAACCCTTGAGTGTATCGATACAATGATCATTGTATTGATACTATGAGCCATTGTATCGATACTACAAACCACAGTATCGATACATGTTGATATGTATCGATACATTTCTTTACAAAATGTATGTTTTGGTTTTGGCATGGCCTAGTATCAATACATGAGGTCCTATATCGATACAGAAGCTCATGTATCGATACATCTACATGTTGTTTCAATAAAAATAGGGACATTTCAAATTTTGGCATGTTGGAGCATTGTATCGATACGTGAGAACCATGTATCAATACATTCGAGAAAAATTATGAATTTTCTTATATATTTTGTCCCCGAACAACTTAAACTACATTCTCTAATGCCACATCTTTGCATTTAACTTTGATATGATCCATAGGCCTTCTTAACCTCCTTAAAATACCTTTTTCTCGGGCGACATCACTCTCTCTCATGTTCGTGCTCCAGATTGCTTAAAAAACTAGCCCGGACAAAATAAGGTGTCGACAATCGACGAACTTTGATTCTAAAAATGGTGGGAAGTGAAGTTTTTCTTACGAAACTAAAGCATTAATTCATTTATCCCAATAAGGATAATGAATTTGTATGCCCAATCCTTAAAAGAAAGGAGATTATTAAGTGAATCCATATTTATCCCAATTGAAAGACGAACTTTAATTCTACAAATGGTAGAAAGTGAAGTTTTTCTTATGAAACCAAAGCATTAATACCATTTATCCCAATGAGGAGAATGTATTTATGGTGCCCAATCATGAAAAAAGAAAGGAGATTGTTATGTGAATCCGTGTTTATCGCAATTGATAGACAAACTTTGATTCTAAAATATGGTAGGAAGTGAAGTTTTTCGTATGAAACCAAAGCATCAATTCATTTATCCTAATGAGAAAAACGGATTTGCGGTGCCTAATCATTAAAAGAAAGGAGATTGTTATGTGAATTGGTGTTTATCAAAATTGAAAGAAGAACTTTAATTCTAAAAATGGTAGAAAAAGAAGTTTTTCTTATGAAACCAAAGCTTCAATATCATTTATCCTAATGAAGAGAATGTGTCTATGGTGCCCAATCATGAAAAAAAAATCAAATTATTATGTGAATTCATGTTTCTCCATGTTGACAGAAGAACTTTAATTCTAAAAATGGTAGAAAGAAGAGTTTTTCTTATGAAACCAAAGCATCAATATCATTTATCCCAATGAGGAGAATGTGTTTATGGTTCCTAATCATGAAAACAAAGGAGATTATTACATGAATTTGTGTTCATCCAAATTGATAGACGAACTTTGATTTTAAAAAATGATGGGAAGTAAAGTTTTTCTTATGAAACCAAAGCATCAATTCATTATCCCAATGAGTAAAATGAATTTATGGTGCCCAATCATTAAAAAAAGGAGATTATTATGTGAATCCATGTTTATCCCAATCGAAAAAATGAATTTTAATTGTAAAAGTGGTAGAAAGAGAAGTTTTCCTTATGAAAGCAAGGCATCAACTCAGTTATCCCAATGAGGAGAATGAATTTATGGTGCCCAATCATTAAAAGAAAGGAGATAATAATGTGAATCTGTATTTATCCCGATTGAATAATGAATTTTAATTCTAAAATTGGTAGAAA
Source organism: Adansonia rubrostipa (assembly GCA_038381775.1). Lineage (NCBI taxonomy): Eukaryota > Viridiplantae > Streptophyta > Magnoliopsida > Malvales > Malvaceae > Adansonia > Adansonia rubrostipa. The sequence continues at coordinate 8,743 of JBBYHM010103080.1, read as the reverse complement.
GAGAAGGTTTTCTTATGAGACTAATGCATCAATATCACTTATCCCAATGAGGAGAAAGTTTTTATGGTTCCTAATCATGAAAACAATAGAGATTATTACATGAATCCATGTTTATCCCAATTGACAGATGAACTTTGATTCTAAAAAATGGTGGGAAATGAAGATTTTCTTATGAAACCAAAGCACCAATTCAGTTATCCCAATGAGGAGAATGAATTTATGGTGCCCAGTGATTAAAAGAAAGGAGATAATTATGTATTTATCCTGATTAAAAGATGAACTTTAATTCTAGAATTGGTAGAAAGAGAAGTTTTTCTTATGAGACTAAAGCATTAATATCACTTATCTCAATGAAGAGAATGTGTTTATGGTTTTTAATCATGAAAACAATAGAGATTATTACGTGAATCTATGTTTATATCAATTGAAAGATGAACTTTAACTCTAAAAAAGGTAGGAAGTGAGGTTTTTCTTATGAAACCAAAGCAACAATACTTTTATCCCAATGAGGAGAATTAATTTGTGGTGCCCAATCATTAAAAGGAAGGAGTCAATCCATGTTTATCCCGATTGAAAGATGAACTGTAATTCTAAAATTGGTAGAAAGAGAAGTTTTTCTTATGAAACCAAAGAAACAATATCATTTACCCCAATGAGGAGAATGTCTTTATGGTTCCTAATCATGAAAACAATGAAGATTATTACGTGAACCCATGTTTATCCTAATTGATAGATGAACTTTGATTCTAAAAAATGGTGGGAAATGACGTTTTTCTTATGAAACCAAAGCATCAATTCAGTTATCCCAATGAGGAGAATGAATCTGTGGTGCCCAATGATTAAAAGAAAGAAGATAATTATGTATTTATCTTGATTAAAAGATGAACTTTAATTCTAGAATTGGTAGAAAGAGAAGTTTTTCTTATAAGACTAAATAATCAAGATCACCTATCCTAATGAGAAGAATGTGTTTATGGTTCCTAATCATGAAAACAACGGAGATTATTACATGAATCTATGTTTATATCAATTGAAAGATGAACTTTAATTCTAAAAAAGGTGGGAAGTGAGGTTTTTTTTTATGAAACCAAAGCAACAATCCATTTATCCCAATAAGGAGAATTAATTTGTGGTGCCCAATCATTAAAAAGAAGGAGATTATTATGTCAATTCATGTTTATCCCAATTGAAAGATGAACTGTAATTCTAAAATTGGTAGAAAGAGAAGTTTTTCTTATGAAACAAAAGAAACAATATCATTTACTCCAATAAGGAGAATGTCTTTTTGGTTCCTAATCATGAAAATAATAGAGATTATTACATGAATCCATGTTTATCCCAATTGATGATAAACTTTGATTCTAAAAATGGTGGGAAGTGAAGTTTCTTTTACGAAACCAAAGCATCAATTTATTTATCCCAATGAGGAGAATGAATTTGTAGTGCCCCATCACTAAAAGAAAGGAGATTATTTTGTGAATCCGTGTTTATCAAAATTAAAAGATGAGCTTTAATTCAAAAAATGGTAGAAAAAGATATTTTTCTTTTGAAATGAAAGCTTCAATATCATTTATCCCAACGAAGAGAATGTGTCTATGGCACCCAATCATGAAAACAAATGAGATTATTATGTGAATTCATGTTTGTCCAAATTGACGAATGAACTTTAACTCTAAAATTGGTAGAAAGGGAAGTTTTTCTTATGAAATCAAAGCATCGATATCATTCATCCCAATAGGAAAAATATATTATGGTGCCCAATCATGAAAAAAAAGGAGATTATTACATGAATCCAAGTTAATCCCAATTGATAAGGGAACTTTGATTCGAAAAAGTGGTGGGAAGTGAAGTTTTTCTTATGAAGCCAAAGCGTTAATTCATTTATCCCGATGATGAGAATGAATTTATGGTGCCTAACCATTAAAAGAAAGGAGATTATTATGTGAATCCGTATTTATCACGATCAAAAAATGAAGTTTAATTCTAAAATTGGTAGAAAGAAAAGTTTTTCTTATATAACCAAAGCTTCAATATCATTTATCCTAATGAAGATAATGTGTCAATAGTGCCCAATCATGAAAAGAAATGAGATTATTATGTGAATCCATGTTTGTCCAAGTCGATAATAAACTTTAATTCTAAAAATGGTAGAAAGAGAAGTTTTTCTTATGAAACCTAAGCATCAATATCATTTATTCCAATGAGGAGAATAAATTTACGGTGCCCAATCATTAAAAAAAAGATTATTATGTGAATCCATGTTTATCCCAATTCAAAGATTAACTTTAATTCTAAAAATGGTAGAAAAGGAATTTTTTCTTATGAAACCAAAGATTCAATATCATTTATCCTAATGCAGAAAATATGTTTGCAGTGCCCAATCATGAAAAGAAATGAGATTATTATGTGAATCCGTATTTGTCCAAGTCGACGACTAAACTTTAATTCTAAAAATAGTAGAAAGAGAAGTTTTTCTTATGAAACCAAAGTATTAATACAATTTATCCCAATTAGGAGAATGTATTTATGGTGCCCAGTCATGAAAGAAAGGAGATTATTACATGAATACATGTTAATCTTAATTAACTGATGAACTTTGATTCTAAAAAATGGCGGGGAGTGAAGTTTTACCTATGAATCCAAAGCATCAATTCATTTAACCCACTAAGGAGAATGAATTTGTGGTGCCCAATCATTAAAAGAAAGGAGATTATGATGTGAATCCATGTTTATCCCAATTGAAAGATGAACTTTAATTCTAAAAATGGTAGAAAGAGAAGTTTTTCTTATGAAACCAAAGTGTCAATTCATTTATCCAAATAAGGAGAATGAATTTGTGGTACCCACTCATTGAAAGAAAGGAGATTATTATGTGAATCCATGTTTATCTCGACTGAAAGATGAACTTTAATTCTAAAATTGGTAGAAAGAGAAGTTTTTCTTATGAAACCAAAGAATCAATATCATTTATGGTTCCTAATCATGAAAACAACAGAGATTATTATGTGAATCTGTGTTTATCACAATTGATAGATGAACTTTGATTCTAAAAATTGGTAAGAAGTGAAATTTTACTTATGAAACCAAAGCATCAATTTGTTTATCGCAATGAGGAAAATGAATTTGCGATGCCCAATCGTTAAAACAAAGGAGACTATTATGTGAATCTGTGTTTATCAAAATTGAAATATGAACTTTAATTCCTAAATTAGTAGAAAGAAAAGTTTTTCTTACAAAACCAAAGCATCAATTCAGTTATCTAGATGAGGAGAATGAATTTGTGGTGCCCAATTATTAAAATAAAGGAGATTATTATGTGAATCCATATTTACCCCGATTGAAAGATGAACTTTTATTCTAAGATTGGTAGAAAAAAAGTTTGTCTTATGAAACCAAAGCTTCAATATGATTTATCCCAATGAAGAGAACGTATCTATAGTGCCCAATCAAGAAAAGAAATGAGATTATTATGTGAATCTGTGTTTGACCAAGTCGAAGGATGAACTTTAATTCTAAAATTGGTAGAAAGAGAATTTTTTCTTATGAAACCAAAGCATCAATATCATTTATCCCAATGAGGAGAATGTATTTATGGTGCCCAATCATGAAAAAAAAGGAGATTGTTATGTGTATCTATGTTTATCCCAATTGATAGACAAACTTTGATTCTAAGATATGATGGGAAGTGAAGTTTTTCTTATAAAACCAAAGCATCAATTCATTTATCCCAATAGGGAGAATGAAGTTGCAGTGCCCAATCATTAAAAGAAACAAGATTATTATGTGAATCCGTATTTATCCTGATTGAAAGATAAACTTTAATTCTAAAATTGGTAGAAAAAAGTTTTTCCTATGAAACCAAAGCATCAATTCATTTATCCAAATGAGGAGCATGAATTTGTGGTCCCCATTCATTAAAAGAAAGGAGATTATTATGTGAATCTACGTTTATCTCGATTGAAAATGAACTTTAATTCTAAAATTGGCGGAAAAAGAAGTTGGTCTTATGAAACCAAAGCTTCAATATCATTTATCCTAATGAAAAGAATATGTCTATGGTGCCCAATCATGAAAAGAAATTAGATTATTATGTGAATCCATGTTTGACCAAGTCGATGGATGAACATTAATTCTAAAAATGGTAAAAAGAGAAGTTTTTCTTATGAAACCAAAGAATCAATATCATTTATCCCAATGAGGAGAATGTGTTTATGGTTCCTAATCATGAAAACAAAGGAGATTGTTACGTGTATCTGTGTTTATCTCAATTGATAGATGAACTTTTATTCTAAAAAATGGTGAGAAATGAAGTTTTTCTTACGAAACCAAAGCATCAATTCATTTATACCAATGAGGAGAATGAATTTGTGATGCCCAATTATTAAAAGAAAGGAGATTGTATGTGAATCTGTGTTTATCGAAATTGAAAGACAAACTTTAATTCTAAAAATGGAAGAAAAAGAAGTTTTTCTTATGAAACCAAAGCTTCAATATCATTTATTCCAATGAAGAGAATGTGTCTACGGTGCCCAATCATGAAAAAAAAAGAGATTACTATGTGAATTCATGTTTGTCCAAATCGATGGATGAACTTTAATTCTAAAAATGGTAGAAAGTGAAGTTTTTCTTATGAAACTAAAGCATCAATATCACTCATTCCAAAGAGGAGAATGCATTTATGGTGCCCAATCATGAAAAAATAGGAGATTATTATGTGAATCCAAGTTTATCCCAGTTGATAGACTAGCTTTGATTATAAAAAAAAAGTGGAAGTGAAGTTTTTCTTATGAAGCCAAAGCATGAATTCTTTATCTCAATGAAGAGAATGAATTTGTAGCGCCCAATCATTAAAAGGATGGAGATTATTATGTGAACCCATGTTTGTCCCAATTGAAAGATGAACTTTAATTATAAAATTGGCAAAAAGAGAAGTTTTTTCTTATGAAACCAAAGCAACCATATCATTTATCCCAATGAGAAAAATGTGTTTATGGTTCCTAATGATGAGAACAAAGAAGAGTATTACGTGAATCCGTGTTTATCTTGATTGATAGACAAACTTTGATTCTAAAAATAGAGGGAAGTGAAGTTTTTTCTTATGAAACCAAAGCATCAATTCATTTATCCCAATGAGAGGAATGAATTTCTCATGCATAATCATTAAGAGAAAGGAGATTATTATGTGAATCTATGTTTCTCCCGATTGAAAGATGAACTTTAATTCTAAAATTGGTAGAAAGAGAAGTCTTTTTTATAAAACCAAAGCTTCAATATCATTTATCCTAATGAAGGGAATGTGTCTATGTTGCCTAATCATGAAAAGAAATGTGATTATTATGTGAATTTATGTTTGTCTAATCGATGAATGAACGTTAATTCTAAAAATGGTAGAAAGAGGAGTTTTTCTTCAGAAAACAAAGCATTAATATCATTTATCCCAAATAAGGAGAATGTGTTTATGGTTCCTAATCATGAAAAAAAGGAGATTATTCTGTGATTACATGATAATCCCAATTGACTGATGAACTTTGATTCTAAAAAATGGTGGGAAGAAAAGTTTTTCTTATGAAACCAAAAGGTCAATTTATTTATCCAAATGAGGAGAATGAATTTATGGTACCCGATCATTAAAAAAAAGAGATTATTATGTGAATCCATGTTTATCCTGATTGAAAGATGAACTTTAATTCTAAAATTGGTAGAAAAAAAAGTTTTTCTTCTAAAACCAAAGCACCAATATCATTTATCCCAATGAGGAGAATGTGTTTATGGATCCTAATCATGAAAACAACAGCGATTATTATGTGAATCCATGTTTATCCCAATTGATGGATGAACTTTGATTATAAAAAATGATGGGAAGTGATGTTTTTCTTATGAATCTAAAGCACCATTTCATTATCCCAATGAGGAGAATGAATTTGTGGTGCCCAATCATTAAAAGAAAGGAGATTATTATGTGAATCCGTGTTTATCCTAATCAAAAGGTGAATTTTAATTCTAAAAATGGTAGAAAGAGAAGTTTTTCTTCTAAAACCAAAGCATCAATTCATTTATCCCAATGAGAAGAATGTGTTTATGGTTCCTAATCATGAATACGAAGAAGATTATTACGTGAATTCGTGTTTATCCCAGTTGATAGACTAACTTTGATTCTAAAAAAATTTTGGAAGTGAAGTTTTTTTTATGAAACCAAAGCATCAATTCATTTATCCCAACGACTAGAATGAATTTGTAGTACCCAATCATTAAAAGAAAAATGATTATTATGTGAATCCGTGTTTATCCCAATTGAAAAATGAACGTAAATTCTAACAACGGTAGAAAAAGAAGTTTTTCTTGTGAAACCAAAGCATCAATTCACTTATCCCAATGAGGAGAATGAATTTACAATCCCTAATCATTACAAGAAATGAGATTATTATGGGAATCCCTATTTATCCCAATTAAAAGATGAACTTTAATTCTAAAAATAGTAGAAAGAGAAATCTTTTTTATGAAATCAAAGCATCAATATCATTCATCCCAACAAGGAGGATGCATTTATGGTGTCCAATCATGAAAAAAAAAAGTAGATTATTATGTGAATCCATGTTTGTCCAAATTGACAGACAAACTTTAATTCTAAAAATAGTAGAAACGAAAGTTTTTCTTCTGAAACCAAAGCATTAATACCATTTATCCCAATGTGGAGAATGTCTTTATGGTGCCCAATCGTGAGAAAAAAGGAGATTATTTAGTGAATCCAAGTTTATCCCAATTTACAAACGAACTTTGATTTCAAAAAACAATGGGGAGTGAAGTTTTCTTATGAAGCCAAAGCATTAATTCATTTATCCCAATACGGAGAATGAATTTGCGGTACCCAATCATTTAAAGAAAGGAGATTATTATTTGAATTCATTTTATCCAGATTGAAAGATGAACATTAATTCTAAAATTGGTTGAAAAAAAGTTTTTCTTATGAAACCAAAGTGTCAATATCATTCACTTCAATGAGTAGAATGTGTTTATGGTTCCTTATCATGAGAACAAGGGAGATTATTACATGAATCCAAGTTTATCCCAATTGACAGATGAGCTTTGATTTTAAAAAACTGTAGGGAGGGAACTTTTTCTTATGAAGTCAAAGCATCAATTCATTTATCCCAATGTGGAGAACGAATTTGTGGTGCCCAATCATTAGAAGAAAGAGGATTATTATGTGAATCTATATTTATCCCGATTGAAAGATGAATATTAATTCTAAAATTGGATGAAAGAAAAGTTTTTCTTGTGAAACCGAAGCATCAATATCATTTATCCCAATGAGTAGAATGTGTTTATGGTTCTTAACCATGAGAACAAAGGAGATTATTATGTGAATCCATGTTTATCCTAATTAATAGACAAACTTTGATTCTAAAAAATAGTGAGAAGTAAAGTTTTTCTTATGAAACCAAAGCATCAATTCATTTATCCTAATAAGGAGAATGAATTTGCAGTGCCAAATCATTAAAAGAAAGAAGATTATGTTATGCATCCAAGTTTATCTTAATTGAAAGATAAACTTTAATTCTAAAAATGATAGCAAAAGAAGTTCTTCTTATGAAACAAAAGCTTCAATATCATTTATCCCAATAAAAAGAACGTGTCTATAATGCCCAATCATGAAAAGAAAGGAGAAGTTTGTCCCGGATTATGGCACCCAATAATGAAAAGAATGTGTCACGGATTATGTGAATCCGTGTTTGTCCCGATTAAAAGATGAACATTAATTTTAAAATTGGTTGAAATAGAAGTTTTTCTTTTGAAACCAAAGCATCAGTATCATTTATTGTAGACACCTAATTTTATCCGGGCTAATTTTTTTTAGCAACCGAGCTAATTTTCCACGGTCCATGCATTTTTGACTCATCCACCATTGATCAAAAACTTGATTTTAACTCGTTTGTTTGCATAAAAAAAAGATCAAAACCATGTCAAATTATGAACTTGGACTTTTGAATTAATCAAAACATTTTTTTGAAGTCTAAAATAGATAAAAAAAGTCAATATCACATGATCACCCTACTCTCTAGCTTGTTAACCAATATCACCATCAGCCACCCTATTTGTTGGAAAATTATTTTGGCATTTAAACCAGCCACCCTATGCCCATCACATTGGTAGCAAGTTGCTCCATACAGCTACCCTATAGCCACCATTCTGATAGCACCTTGTCCCCCTTGAGAAATGACCAAAAAAACCTCCAATTTGGCTCTAAAATGCTAGTATAAAGGGACCACTTCTATCTCAGCTGAAAGAAGGCTAGATCCCAGCTTATTTTTCAACTTACAAAACCATTCCTACACCAAGAAAACCAAAATCTAGTAGCTCTTCACCCACTACCCAAAAACAACCCCAAAACACTTATTCCCCAACCATTACACATTGTAAAAATCACCCTCATCCATACAAAAACCAAAACATCATATTTCTTTCTTTTTTTTTTGCTTATTAATAACTAGGAAATGAGGGAAATTCAAGCCATCTCTACTGCTCTATTATTTGGCCAAGAAGTGAAGTTTTGTTGGTATAACTTCTCACTTTATCACTTTTATTTTCTATTTTTAGCATCTTCATCATTTTAGTGAGCTCTCCATGTTTCCATCACCCTTTTAGGATTATCATGCATTATTATGGTTTTTGGTTGTGGTAGTTTAGGATTTGGATGCCTTAATGCCCCTTTGATGTGCAAAATGCCTAATTTCATCCTCATTAT
>JBBYHM010102972.1:0-41152 GCA_038381775.1 Adansonia rubrostipa | reverse complement strand
CATGCAGAGAAGCGTGTCTGCCCACATACAAGTGTTTGTGCACGCGTGTGTTTGAAAGAGAGAGAGAGAGAGAGAGACCTGAGGGCAGTGACCAACATTAGGGAGGACGACAAAGTCTTCTACGGAATCAAAGTTCCCATAGGCTCTTCCAAGCTCGATGCTTTCCCATGGATCCTTGTCACCCCATGCTATCAAGACAGGACACTGCAAAAGGAGGACACAAGAAACATAAACTTATTACCTATCACAGTAACATTGGAACTGAAAGGAAAGAAGATTAGTTTATGAAACTCACTTTCACCTGTGGCAGTAATTCCTCCGGCAACGGGCCAGCCGAGTAGCATATGAACTCAAGAAAAACATCCACAGCTCCGGGCTCAAGTCCTGGATGAAGGATAATCTGAACTAGTTCTTCGGTCACTTGAGACGTGTCATGGTAACACTGAAAGAGGCAATCAAGCAAAGGCATTGCTAACTTTGCGCTTTTCTTTTCAATTAATTTCTTAGGTGCTGTACGTAAAACTAACTTGTCATAGATACATCAAAATATCAACCTCACTTCTCAATCATTACTTCTTCAGTGCTAAACACCTTGAAACCATATAGCTTCAAAGTATAGATCTTGCAGAATTTTTAGCTTTTCAACTTAAAGACTAAGGTTATGTTTAAATCATTGGAAATTCTGAAACCATTGGAATTTAAAATTTCCAATGTTTCAATTTTTAAACATGTTTGATAAAGTTGAATATTTATTTACTTTTTTTATTATTCTTTAAAAAAAAAACACTATCAAATAGTTTTTTTCATCGTATAGTAATTAAGCCTTGTTCTCTAGCTACGTGGCAAAATGTCTATAAAAACACCCAACTTGTGATACCAACTTCCCCTTAAGCAAGATCTCAGATTTGAGTCTTTTGTATAGAAACACCTCCACTGGGAGAGCTCTACCCCCGCTATAGGACCTCAGTCAGATTAGTCAAAGCTCAGTGGGCTTTTGGATACTGGTGGTTCACCCCCCCAAAAAAAAAAAAAAAATTGCTAAAGCTAAGGTTGTCGGGCCAAGGTCGGCAGTCAAACCTCAGTAATATCTAGACGAGCTAACTTACCCAACATATATATAAAGATTAATTCATTTCTTACAAAAACCATCACAGAAGACTACCTGGCAAAGAATACTTCTAACAGAATCCGGTGTGGCAACAGATCTGAAGAAAAGTTTGCCCACTGCAGTACTCCTGCCAAGACATCATTTCTGCCTAAGCAACCAATATGGCTAGTGCAACACTATAAACCTTGCTGGAAAAATAAAAATGCTTTCGTATCATTGTTACCTCAGCAAACTCTGAAATGCTGATATGAAAGGTCTTCCAAACCATGGCTGCTTTTTTATATGAAGCATGCGAAGAGATATATTCAATAGGAGTAAACCCCTGCAGATCCGTGACTTTGTGACTGCTGCTTGAAGACCAACCAGTCCTATATTAAGATCCCCATTATTTTGACTGAAATATATCTGTTATAAGTAATCTACACAAAATTTTGAAACGCAAACAAATCTAGGCTTTGCTTGTTTTGGAAGAAACTAACATCAAATGAGAAGTTCTGTGTCATGACAATGGAAATATGGCATCCTAAAGCAACAGATTTCCTAATCTGGGTGCCAAAACACATCAGATAATTTGAAAATGACTCCCAACAAATTTTAAAGCTAAATGTCATAAGTCAACTGCATATTATTCAAACATCTCCTTAACAGCTCTATTAGGGGCTGATTTGCATGTGAATATCAGTTTCAACATTTATGAGGTTATAACAATATATTTCCAAGTATGAAGACTTATAAAAACAATTAAATATCGATAAATGGACAGGAAACACATGAATCCAGTAATGACGAGTGAACTGTGAATAGAAAAACAATATTAGTCATGGCATGGATACACACATGTCAAAAGGTGGTAAATGTATCAGATTATATGTTTTTTCAATATGAACTAAATTTATTTATTCTCAGTGATCAACCTATTAATCAAATGCAAAATTTAGAAACATTCTATAGCTTTTTTTACTTTAAGAATTTTTCATTTTTCTTTTTCAACAATATATCAACTTTACAAGCAAATATCATGCAAACCAAACACCCTGTTTATGTTGTTTGTATTATACCATTAGTTAGGCATGCAGTTTAATATTATCTCCTCTTTCCTTTCGTATGTTTTCAAAAGAATGTAATGATCAAGTTTAGAACCTTTAATTTGGGAATCTTCTTTTTGCCATTGGAGCAGAAGAAAAACAGAGCCATGGATGCTCAGCAGCCTCAAGGTAGACAAACAATAAAAAAATGAACAAAGATAGCGTTGCCTTCTCTAGCAAAGCTAAGCCAAAGGTCCTAACTACAAACTCACAATGGTCAAGATAAAGGGAAAAGAGTGTGATATACAAAAGACCTTGATGGAAAATGTTTTTCGCACAGTGCAAGCACATGTAAGGGCTGCTCGTCAGTCTGGTTCGCACGAAATATTAATTAATTCTGCTAACTTGACTATAATACTCATCATATCTGGAAATTTAGTATCATAAGTATAGGAGTAATAGTTCTGAAACCACTCAAATATAACTGGATACTAACTTTCCCAACCATATACAATAGGTAAAAGCCCCAAACGGAAGGATTTGCAAAGAAGGCAAGATAGATGATAAAGTTTGATATTATATAGACATAACTCAATTATCAAACTCAAAAAGAAAAAAAATTAATATTACATGAATTAGAACATTAACAAGGGTCATTACCTCCAATAGAGTTGCAAATAAAAAATGCTTCGTCTTTAACCACACTGCTACAAAAATCATTCAGTTGGGAAGCCCAAGTCTCAAACGTGTAGAATGAGTCCCCAACCTCGCGAGGATTTGGTTTATCTGAGTATCCGTAGCCAATAAGATCAACTGCATATACCCTATGTGATTTTGCTAGAACAGGAATGTTTTTCCTCCAATGATTACTGTATTAAGCAGGAAACCTTAATAGACAATTAAGTATGTGAATATGGAAGCAAGTTATTAAAAGGAAACCTTAGAAACAATCAATAATTGATAAACTCTCAAACATGCATATACCAACTGCCTGATTGAGAAAATAAACATTTGAAGAACAGAAATCAGAAGCAATAAAACAAACAGTCTACCCTAAATTCTAGACTACAACAAACCATCCAACAAGAAACTGGCTGGTTGGCAAATGCTTTAGAACAAAAGCATTTAGCATAGCATCTTCTATATATCTTGTTATTCGACATGCAAGTTTATCCCAATGACGATTAATTAGATAATGAATCCCAATGGATTTAGCAACCTTATTTCTCAAAACTCCTAGAAAAATATGTTTTTTATTTCTCCATTGAGTTCCTAGATCCTTATGACCAAAATACCACACGTACCTCGGCAGGAAACTCAAAATTAAAAATTGCCGTCTCAGTTCCCTTTGGAACAAGGCTCAAGGCTTCCATTACTCAAAAATGATCTCCATGCATAAGTGCACCAAGGCGGACCATACATCTATGTGAAAGGGTGCTATGTTACTCTCATTCTTCATTTTTCTTGAAGTTACCGTGTCCGACGCATATCTTCTTGAAGTAATCATGTTCGACACATATCCGGACATGGGTATGGCAATATGAAGCTTCTAGGACCCTCAAATGCATGGAAAAACTTGGAAAATTTTGAACATACTCGTGTTGGCCATATACCCATTTCTAATACTCACCCAAGTCTGAATAATTTAGAAAGGGAGTAAAGACTAGATGTTTTGCGGAAGCACAATATCAGGACTTGTTTATTGCTAGATAACTTCATTAAATTGTTATGCAATTTTGCTGTGACCACAGCCACAACCAAAACCACTACCACTAACACAATCTCAAACTGTTACAAACAACATATGCATCATTTTGCAGTTTCTTTAAAATCGCAAAACCTGTTTAGTTTGCACTTTTTCCTTAGTGATTCATACTTTCCCCAAATTATCACCAAAAATTGAAATTTAAGATATTTATCCATGCGAGATAGAAAAGTTGTTTATTGGACAATAAAAACATCTCAAATTCCAATTCCATAATATCACTGAATAAGAGAAGCTGTAGTAGTCAAAGACAAAAGGATAAGCCTCAAGGAATGGGAACGATGACTGCTGACTGCATACACTTTAGCATGTTGATAGCTATTGAGATACAGAACAAAGATAAGTTTCCGAGAAAGTTGCAGGATATAATCAGATACCTCCCTCAAAATAGTATTTATTTGTTACGGTCTCATCATATAATCAATTGCGATAGCAGCAAAATGATCACAAACAACAATTTTTTTAATAGCATACAGGACAAGTCTTAGAACAAAAGAATAATATCGTGCTAGGCTTTCTAGCAATGTCGAATTAATTTCTGAGATGATTTATATTACGGATTACACCAATTTTAAGGGCATAATGAACTAAAATCAAAAGAGAAATGCAAATGCATGCAATGGACAATATGAAAATACACAAAACACGGCTATATTGAGCAATTTTTCCAATTAATACCTACAGAAATTACTTGTTTGCTAATGAGAAGCAAATTTTCAATAATGTAGACCTGTTTGATCCAAAACCGTGTACTAAAACCAAGGCGGGACCGCAGCTCCCAGAACACTGATAGCGAATAGAGTAGTCCCTCCAGTTCCATACACTATAAAACAGAAGATAAAACATTAAAATCAAAGAAAATAAAGGGTCTTCAAATTATAACTTACCGTTCACAGAAAGCAACAGAAAAATTACAATGTTGGATAACGACAACAGTGCCCTTTTGAAGATTCAAAATCTAAATATCTAGTCAGGAAAATATATTTGTTTGAAATGTTTTATTGGGTAGTTTGATTTACTAAAGTGTGAGAGGGCCTGTGCAACCTCGCGAAGATTTCTACTTACTACTGTTGTCTTCTAGATTAAAATTCCCCAAGAAATCTACAAGTCAATGCCCATGGCCATCTACACTGGTTTTTTAGCTGTTTTCTCCACGGTTATAATAGAAATTCAAGTACTAATTAGACTATTTACTAATATAAAAGAAGAAGAAGAAGAAGAAGAAGAAGAAGAAGAAGAAGAAATTAAGTCAAGAGGAAAGGGAACAAAAAACAGTACCAAGTTTGAATTTGAGGCTGGGTGTTGGTCTTATCTTGAATTTGATGACCTGTGGTGGAATGATCACTTGAAATGGCGCGTACGAGGAAACCATTTGGCCTGAAGCGCGAAAGGTTGGAAATTGAATGGAGAGAGGCGGTGTAAATCTTGGTTCTTGCAGTGGAGCACAATGGAAATGGAAGTGAAACTTGTAGTTTTGATGAGGAGGGGAGAGCGAGGGAGTTGAAAGCTGCCATTAAAATTTAGCCGAGAGAGAGAGAGAGATGGCGGGCTGCGTACGCATGGAGTGAGGAGTGGTTAAGGAAGCCAATGAGCATTACCAATGTTAGGCGTTAGTCCACGTTAGCCTATACGCAACTCACAATCTGCCTGTCTCATGATTTTAGTGTTTGTTTTTTTTATTTTTTATTTTACAATAATTTATGCGTCCACATATATATATATATATATATATAAAATCTCATAATTCATAATTACATTTAATATATTATATATTTAATATATTATATAATAATTAATATTATATAAAATTTTATATATTCATATATTTATGTGATACTTATATTATAATTTTTTTATATTATATTATATTTTAATTTTATAAAATTTATATTATATAATGATATTATATTTAAAATCATCTGATTTAATTAATTTATTATAGTACGGAATAACAGATTTTTGTTATTTCAAATTAGCAACTGTTGGATACATAAGTTCCATCACCAACTTATCCAATTTGTTCTCTATGTAACTAAAAATAATATTATCGTAATCTATTATTTTTTATCTATAAATTATTAAATTACTTATTTGTTCAAAAAAAATTAAATTACTTAATTTTTTTAAAAATAATATTATTTTATATTTAAATTATGGATAAAGCTCCTAATTGAGTCTAGCCAACTGAATTGGAAATTGATAAAAATATCTAAAAAATTATTATAAAAAATTTAAAATATACACATATATATATATATATATATATTCACTTAAAAAAATTACTACCTTAAATTTTTTATATTTTTTATATTTTTTAAGGCACAATTTATTTACTTATATTTTTATCTAGGTGGGTGTGCAGTGATCTAGTTATTCCTTTATATATATCTTCAGCTTTGGTGAAGTTCCGACCTAGCAACTAAGAAAGTGCCATGTAAACAATATTAAACGAAATAAAAATTTTGAATAATAAAAATAACAAAGTTATTGTATATAACATGAAAAAGTAAATAAAATAGCAAATTTGAGTATTAAACATAAGAAAAATATATATTAATATACTTACATATATAAAAAACATAAATGAAAAATAAAAAAATGATTTTTCATAGAAATTATTGTTACTCGATTGGATTTACGAATATTATGTAAAAATAACATTGAAATATTTTGATGGTATAAAAATTATTGTGGATATCTAATAAAGTTTGTTGAAGACTTTTGTTCCGTTGATGAATTCAAAATAAATAATTTTAAAGGACGTCAAGTTGCATTAAGTAGAAATCATTGGATTGTATAAAATATCATAAATTATCATCTGACAGTAACATTCATATATTTTTTTTATTAGTTTCGGTATTGCTATATTTTGTCACCTTTTCATTTTGTTATCAATAAATTGTTTTACTAACAATTTTATTACATGGAAAACATAATTTATATGATTATAATTACATTTTGTCGTTATCTAAAACATAATTTCTAATGAACGATAATATACATTACTATTTTGCATTTAGATTAAATTTCTTTGTTATCAATTATAGAATTTTCTTGCAAAATATTAGATATTATATATCCATGAGTAAAAATTATAAAAAGATAATGAATTTTGAAAATAAATAATCTAACATTATCAGATGTTGTTGGTAGTTTTATATTTGATGTAGGTAGGTTTTAGGGAAGTCATAACGTCACATGTGAAATAAATTTTTTTAAATAAATTACATAAATATCCTTGCATTTTGTATCATATATTTGATTTAGCTTTTGTGACATTTCCTTAGGAAATCTCGAGGCAGCAAGTAATCAGATTATAAAAATTTATAAAATATCTTATAAACATGTCAATAGAAATGTAACAACAAAAATAATCCAAGACTCCCTAAATAGGATTGTCTTGCATGATTTTGACTAATCTTTAAGATCAAGAAACCTAAAGATCTAATCAAGATTCAAATATATTTCGAAACACCGAGCCTCGTTGTCGTCAACCAAAGTTATCCAAGCGTCTAGCCTTTAATGATTAGTTACGTAGGTGACCCCAAAAACCTTCAATAAGGAAGAGACTTTGTTACTGAGAGTTATGCTAGCAGCTTAGATTTCAACAAATCTTCGTTTGGCACAAGAAGATCTTGATTCAATAGTCAAAGAAGCAAAAGAAAATAATTTTCCTTTTCAACAAGTAAGATTGCCACAATACCCCTTAGGGTTCTAGAGAAAACACAATCCACTTAATTTTGATCCTCTTGGTCAATTTTTCAAGCCCTCTTTAGGGTATATGGGACGACAAAAATGAGTCTATATAGCCCAAGTTTAAAATTTTAGTTCTTAAAAAATTACAAATTTGTCCCCAGCCTATATGAACTTATTCAAATTAGGCCTAAGTAGCCATTACTTTATTATGCATATAAACCTAGCCTCAATTTAATTTCTACTAGTCACGCATATGTGTGTGACCCATTAGGCCCCCATCATATTGGTAACAAACATAAAAATAACCCAATTAAGAATATTTTATATTTATAGACCAAAATTGGCATCTAGTAGTACATCATGGCCACCCAACATGCAAGGAGTGTCAATATGGTTTTGACATGCCCTTCAATGTTCAATATCTTAATGTAATAAATATCTTTTCATCATATGTCTTGGAATTAGCAAGAGCATGGTTTTGTGTCTACTTTCATCCAATTCCATATAAGTATGCAACCTCTGTGTCTTAGCTCTATATTCAATATTGTCTTGGCCAAGGACTTTGAGTTAACACGGGCCAGGTATATATAAGATATGTCCCTTCATATCCCTTAGGGCAATGAATCCTCTGTAGACCACTCATTCACCTACCATATGATTCATGCCATACCTAGAATCACCTTACCATATGCATCCATATATTGTAGACTCATTCATGATGGAATCAAAGTATGACACTCTTCATATGAGATGAGTTGGTGTCACAAGTCTAAGGATCAGGTACACTACTGACACGTAAGAGTATTTCCATAGACACTTGAGTAAAATTTCAAATGGAATTCTCATGGCGAGTCAAGTTCAGTGAACTTGTTACCATAACACGCTCCCATATGATGTTCTCAAGTATCTTTATATTTCAACTTATGAGCTCACATGCATCTTATGCATGAAGGCTTACATATGCCAGTCTTTGTGCATTGTCAATGCCCTATCTTGTTAATACAATGACTCGGAACGTCTTAGAAACATGGCTTTGATGCATAAAGATCTCATAATTGCAACTCTTTACAATTCCTTTGCAAGGCCAATGTGTTTCATGGGTTTTAGTTGTTTATAACAATTATACAATAGCACTTTTTGGGTAAAGAGATACCTTTATAACAATAATTAAAATATAATGTTTGATTACATGAAATCACTAGGTGATGATGCCTTGCAAGCTTTAATGATTGGCTTGCAGGGCTTACACTAGCAATCTCCCATTAAAAACTACGTCTAAGCCCAATGCCATTTATATCATGTTTCTACTGGGATAGAACTTTAGTGAAAGGATCAACTAAGTTCTCTTCAGTGGGTACTCATTCCATACTAATGTCACGTCTATCTATAATATCTTTAATGATGTAATACATCGTAACACATGTTTGGATTTGTGATGAGAACATGGTTCCTTAACTAATGCCATGGCTCTGTTGTTATCATAGCAAAATGGTATTGGATCAACAATAATTGGAACTATACCAAGTTCGGTGATAAATTTTTTCAGTCAAACTGACTGTAGCACTATTAAGGATAAATACAAAATCACTTTGCGATTTACTATCATCCTAATTAGATTGGAAGCTAGCATCGGTATAACATTTTACATGAAGTTTATCCCCTCCATGTACCAGAAAGATATCTTTAGTCTTTTGTAAGTATTTAAGGTTATTCTTCACAACGATCCAGTGACTTTCACTAAAATCACTTTGGTATCTATTCATGATACTTATAGCATATGATACATCTATTTTTGTACATAGTATAGCATACATAATGGATCTAATCGTTGAGGTATATGGGATCTCATTCATCCATGTCCTTTCATCTAATGTTTTAGGACACATATGTTTTGAGTAATACATACCATGTACCATAGGCAAGTTTCCTCTCTTAAATTTTTCCATGATAAACCTCTTTAGCACCTCAACTATGTAAGTGGATTGGGATAAGCCAATCATTCTTTTCAATTTATCTTTATATATCTTAATTCCCAGAATGTATGGTACTTCTCCCAAATCCTTCATGGAGAATTATCTTGAGAGCCAAATCTTAGTGGCCTAAAACATTGGTATGTCATTTTCTATGAGCAGTATGTCATCAACATATAGCATCAAGAAAACAATTGCTTGCCTTTTTACTTTCTTATAGCTACATGGATCATCAAGATTCTTTATGAAGCCAATTTCTTTAATAGCTTTATTAAATCTAATATTCTAACTTCATGAGGCTTACTTTAGCCTATATACAGACTTTTTCAGTCTACATACTTGATTTGGATTTTGCTTGGATGTAAAACTATCAGATTGTCTTTTTCTTACAAATTACCATTAAGGAATGTAGTTTTTACATCCATTTGTTATATCTCATAATTGTGATATGCAACCATAGCAAGCATGATCCAAATTGATTTTACCATGGCAACTAGTGAAAAGGTTTCCTTATAATTAATGCCTTTTACTTGATTATAACTTTTTGCCACCAATCTAGCCTTATAAATCTTTATGTTGCCATATATGTTAGTCTTTCTCTTAAAGACCTATTTGCACCTAATGGGTTTTATTATGTCCGGTGGATCAACTAAAGTCCATACTTGGTTGACTTCCATGGCATTTATTTAAGATCTCATGGCTTCAAGCCATTCATCGAAATCAATGTCTGGAATTGCTTCATCGTAATTGGGATGTTCGGTATTATAAAGCAAGTCATTTTTATCCACTAGAAATTCGTATCTATCCCAATAAATCACCAACCTTTTTACTTTTACTAGTGAATAAAGTCTTAGTCTTGGTTATTTTACCAAGGAGACAACATTTACAGGTCCTATATGATTCATAATCAAAGAGGTCAAGATAGCCTTGTTTGTGTAACTTGGCCATTGAAGTCTCATTGACATGCCTAAGCCTATAATGCTAGATATAGATTTTTGATGGATCATTTTTTTTAACTTTATTCACATTTACATTAAGCAAAGGCATTTTAGGATCCATAACAAATAGCCTTTCTTCAATGAGGTTGATCTATAGATCATGTCATTTAGAATGATGGTATAACTTTTACCTTTCATTTTAAATTTGAAATTATCATTATTAGTGAGATATGAGATTGAAATGATATTTCTTGACAATCTGGGAACATAAAGACATTCTTTTAGTTCCAAGGTCATTCCCATAGGTAATGATAAGGTACAGGTTCTAATGGCAACAACAGCAACCTTTGCCTCATTGCCTATTCTTAGAACTGCCTTTTTTTGGAGCTTAACTTTCTTCTGTTTTTCAACAAACTTATATTATTATTTAAGTGTGATCCGTAACCCGAATCAATTATCTAGGTGGTTGAATCAATATTGAAGTAATTTAACTCAATCATGGAAGGTTAGCTACCTCACTTTTATGGAGAACACTTCTTAATTTTACATACTAGTTTAAACATTTTGGGTTTATGGCATCAAGTATACCTTGCAATGTAGTTAATATAAATACCATCATCAACAACCTAGTATAAAACAAGTATTAATTAGTTATTCAGAACTAAATCAATAATGACAAGGTATTAAAATCTTTATTGGTCTTTCCATTAATTTTTTGAAATAATAGTATTCTTATCTCTTCAAGGTATTTCTAGTGGCTAGCACCCCTTTCAACATGTTACAACCTTATGGATAGCCCTACAAAATGTAGCAATCCTAATTAAGTAGGCAACATAGCTTGCTGATTGTATCTCTATGCAACTCCCAGATCAGTTAGGTGGTAACTCTTTGCCTAAATGCATCATATGCATTTCGCCTAACCATCGCCTTTAACACCATGCTATCAAGTTTGTAAGCATTTGAACAACACAATATTAGTTGAGTAAAACATATTAATTATAAGTCAAGTAGTTCGGGCAAAAAAGACCTTGGGGATAGCTTAACAAATCCCCGTCGCTAGAACTTGGGTATCTTGTTATAATCTAATGGAAAATCTCTTTATCATATGAAAAATGTGACTCAACATTGCACAAGGGATTTTTTATTTTATTTTTTTAGTAATGTCCCATCATATTTGCATGCATAGCATTTACAATATCGCATAAAGTCAATCTACTATCCTGGATACTACTTGGATGATTATGGGCTGCCATGTAGTGTAATTTCCTTGAGCCATCAAAGGAAATTGATTGGCCAATTCCTAAGTGATTACATACAAAGTCTTCAAAGGCTTCTTGCAATCTCCTAGGCTTCATGGTGCCTTTGCTTGGATCTCCATCTTCGAGTTACAAAATCTTTCCTAACAACCTTAATTTTACACTTTTGTGTAATCTAATTACATTTGTAATAAAGAAACCTTAAGTTACATTTGAAGGGATTTAGGTGAGAAAAGAATTTACAACCCCAGAGAAAAATAAAAATAAGGTAGTGTTCGCAGACCCTATTTGAAAAAATTTAAACATTGATAAACAATTAACCATACATCCATAATCATATTGGGCATAGTCCATAATCATCCCATACATCCACAACAATTATGTGTGTGTGTGTGTATATATATATAAACATACGTTTTAAATTCAAGTAACCAATTTTTGATGCTTAAATAATTGATCCATGTTTAATTTGATTAAGAAAACATTTTTCTTACATGGTTAACATGTATTCTAATCATATTAGAATAAATCATATTCAAAATACGTTTAACCATTTAAATTAAATATATGTTTCACTTAATCAAATTAATTGAATTTCAATTCCATGTTTATTATATTATCCAATTTATATCTTAAATAGTTTATAAAAATGATACAATTGGATAGTTGGGAGTTTAATGATATGTAAAAGTTTTAATTGGATTCAACCTCTTAAAGAGGTATGTTGTGACAACCATGCTAACTTTCAGCATTTTTTAATTTTTAATTTAATTTAATTTTAATTTAATTTGATCATAACCTATTTTAAATCTCCTGAAAATTAAAATTTGAAGAATTCTACTCTAGGTAGGATTATATTAACACAATGTTGCAGCAATCCTAGTCCAACTAGGACTTCATCCCTGCGTGGCTATCTTAGCCATCCTACTCCAATTCAAACATTATTGTCTTCGTCCCACTAAGGCTCTGAAAATGTAGCAAATTTATAGCAACTCCTTGCTGACATTGATGTTGTACCAAGATCTGAGAAAAAAGATAAGATGTTGTAAGCTTTAAGCAAACCTAGTGCACCCTTTTGGCCTGAAATTGAAATGATTTTCAACTTTGATATAAGGCCTTATTACATTGATACAACGTCATGTTTTTCATGTATTTTTGGTTCTGAAAGCATCTATATCGATACAAATACCAATGAATGGATACTGCATGAACATTTTCATGATGAACAAGCTTTTTCACCCTAGTTTTCTTACGTTTCTCCTTCCTAATGGCCTTGGATCACTTCATAACCATACAAAATGACCTTCACAAACATTTTTACATTGAAATATAAGTGCAGACATAGCATTTTGTGCAGCCCACTTTTAGCACCCTAAAACTCAGTTGAAGGATGATAAAATCGAAAATTAAAATAAAAACTGGGGGACGACTGTCGATGCCATGTCGTTAGGCACTATAAGGTGACACGACGTCGGGCGATTGGGAAGGTTTGAATTGCCTATGGGTCATATTAAAGAAAAATACAAAATAAGGCATCAAAAGCCATTTTCCATGATGTCATCAGAGTTATTTAGATGAGTACACAGATCGATTTTCTTCTATTTATGACTAAGTTGAGGTAGGTCGGGGAGCCACAGGCATGTGTAAGTTATATTGGTGCACAAGTATTAATACGAGGCCTTATGGTGCCAAAAACTTTAATTTTCACATGTAGTATCAATAAAGAGGGTTTGGTATCGATACCTAGCATGTTTGTATCGATACAGACCTTGGCAGTAGCTAAAGTTGTGATTTTTGGCAAAATGTATTGATGCACAAGCTTGTGCATTGATATAATTCATGGAGCATCGATACAAGCCTCTAAGTCTCGAGATTGGAAACTAATTTTTGCTCTTGATATTAATACATTTTTCATTATATCGATACTCATGGGTAAAAATTGCCTTGTGTATCAATACATAAAAAGATATTTGCCTAGTTCGAGCCATTTTTTAGCCCCCGCACCATTGATTCAAAATCTAATTCAAACACGTTTCTTGCTCCAAAAATCATTAAAATTCATACTAGGCTTCGTCTTCGGGCCAGTGCTTGTGCCAGTGCTTGGATTTAAACAAAATTTTTAGGTCCAAATAGCTAATGACAAAAGACATTTCATGACATTAGGCAATTTGCCAAAGGGTAAGGCTGAACTTATCTAATGCTCAGCTGTATAAAGTAGTCTAGATCCACTATTTTTACTAAGCAAACCAATGGGTTTGCATGGCAGCTAAGCATTGTACCTGGCCTCTTCATGAGGTACATGCTCCAAAACCATAAAATGACCTTGCTTTTTCATCTTTTGTCTTCATGGCACATAATATATAAGCCAACCTTAGACTCAGTGAAGGAGGGGGAACAAAAAAAAAAGAGATTCCGAGCAGAAAAACTTCCACTTCTAATCATTCCTTCATTCCTTCAATATTCCCACTCTTACCAAAAACTAGGAAACTCTTCTCTATTTTCGGATCCTTTCAAAACTATCACCAAAAGTTTTTCTAGAAACCTTCATTTCACCCATAGTCCCTCTCAAAACTCCCCTTTATCCATACCTAACTAAAAATCCCCTTATTTTCATCGCTATTTTGCTATTCAACCGAAAAAAAGGTGAAGTTCAAAACTGTTACAGAGAAAAACCTAAAGCTTGAAACTTTTGGTATATTTTCTCCATTTGACTCTGCATATTCTATGATTTTTTAGTATTTTATCCTTACAGTGACCTCTTCATGTTACGATGACCCTTTTATGGTTCTCGTGCATTATTGTTGCCTTGTTTGTGGTAGCCTTAAAGTGTTAATGGTCTCTTGATGCCTTAATATTACATGGTAGGCCAAATATCTTGTCATGCTTTACACATGCTTAAATGTTCACCTTAACATGTCTTATGCATATTCATGCATTTCTTGTGTTTTAAGGAGTCTCATGACATAAAAATGCTGTCTTGACAACTTTAGCCCATATTCTTTTGGTTAAATATGCTCATACACCTTATTTATCATCTTTTCACATTTTTGTCACCTATTTCCATGTTAATATGTCACTTGTGTGTGTTTGCATGTTTGGTCCTTATTCATCTTAGTGCATGTTATGTTTTGTTTATGTCATTCCTATCAAGATGCATGCTTGTTTATTAAAAATTTATTAAAAATTTGATTTTTAAAAGAAATCCCCAAGTTAAGTTCATGCTACCTTCAATAGATGAAGAATAACATGGATTTAATGCTTTCATAAAATTGGTCTTCCAATCTTGGGAACAAAGCAAACACTTCATCTCTGGATTCATATAATACAAGTTTAAAGATGTTGTTTTTTCAAGCAAATATAGCCTTTTTTTAGTCAAAAAAAATACTAAAACTTGATCTTAAGTCTAACACCTTCATGGAATGGTCAATGGGTTGTTTCATCATCCTAAACTACTTCAGGATAATGAAATGAACTCGTGATGCCCGTGTCATTCTTTCCCCTATGCTATGGATGTTCGGACTTCCATAAATCAAATTCAACCCTCAAAAAAATTAGGATATTAAATGATCCCTCTGTTTTGCTCTGCTAACTCTATAATTTGGATTTAAAAAATCATTTTTGAACCATAAAATATTTTATTTGATTTTTCTAATATTTTTCCCTTAAAGGACATTGAATTACCTTTCTAATGATGTCCTATTTGTCCTCGTATCACTCCGGATGAGAAAGTTATGATTTTTTGAACCTTTATTATCCGAAACCCCTAGAACTAGCATACAACATTTTGTTTACGCCATCTGGGTCCATCAGGTGATTTTTATGAAAATTTTAAACATTTTTCCTAAAACATTCACAAAATTCTATTTTTGGAATGATATTGTTCATGATCTAATGATTCCAGACAAGCCTGGAATGATTTTCCAGAGTCTGTTATGCCTTTTTCCTTGTATGTACTGCCAGTGCTGAGATAGACTTAACTTTAAAATTTAATTCTGCCTAGAAAGCAATTTTCTAGGATTTTTGGAATATTTTTATACTAAACCTTATCAAGCTACCTTTCCAATGGTACCTTATTTACCCTCTGAAACCTTCGGATGAACCCAAAAAAAATTTAGGAATAGAGATGACACAATGTTGTCCTTGTTTTCAACTTAATTTTTGAATCTCCTTTTATCGAGATGTTCAAATGTCTTAAAATGCATTCGGTTAGTTCCCCCACAACACCAGCCCCTTTTGACTCAGATAACAGTTAAAATACAAAAATATAAAAAAAGATTTCATATTAAAATTTTTGCTAGTGGAGATACTTCAACTCCATTGCTCTAAGGGGACACTCCAACCCCATTTTTAATTAGAAACTAAATTTTCTCTTTATTCCTAAATATTTTTCTACCTCTATCTTTAGGGATACTCCAGCCCCACTACTGCAAGGGGATACCCCAACCCCATTTTAATTAAAGATTCAATTTTTTTATTCCTAAATATTTTTCTAACTCTATCTTTGGGGATACTCCAACCCCACTTCTCTAAAGGGATACTCCAACTCTATTTTACCTTGAAAAAAATCCAAAATTTTCTCTCTTTTGAATGCCTCAGACTAATTTGATAAAAATCATCTTTGACCTTCAAATTACCATGGATCCAGACCTGTCTCTAAAATTGTCACCTCGGTTATTCTTTAATAATTAAGGCAATTATGAGATACATTTTGATTATCCCTCTTTTTCAGATTCTTTTGTTTGTGATTGCTCGTTTATGATATTATTACATTTCTTGTTTTTCATCTTACTAAAATGTTTTTTTAGTAATGATTATCGTGCATTCATGTTTAAAATTTGTTTCTTTAATAAAGTTTACAAAGCAATGTTCGTGTTGGTATCTCTCTAGTGCCTAATACAAAACATCCAATTTTTTAAATTTGATTCTGACATTGTTTTCACAAAAATCCCTATGTTCCTTACATCTTCGAGGTGCATAGTTGATGTAATTTTCTTTAAAACCAGAATTTGTATTTTTCACCAAAACTCCATGCATTTAAGAGGATTATATCTAAATAAAGACTAAATGGAACTGATTTAACTGAAACCAAAGTAAGACATAGTTAGTAGGTACTGATTTTTGATGCCATGGGGATGCTAACCCTTCCCCACACGTAACCAACTCCTGAACCCAACCAATGAATCTTTGAGCTTTGTAGACCCTAAAATTGATGGTTTGAGTTTCATAACTTAAAATATCGTATTCAATAGGCATTCGATTCTGCCTAGCCTGAAATGATTGGTGGTGACTCCAAGTTTATGGCCACTTCATGGCAGTAATCCAAAACTAGTTGGATAAGCGATTTGCTTGACGATCTCTTCTCTCCCTTTCCCATTACTATGCCTAATCCAAATCTCAATCATGGGATAACTCAAAGGCTTGACTACAACTAACCATCATTTATTTTTAAGTCGAGCATGCCATGCCCTTTGGGTTGTTGGAAGTTTTAAAAATAGGCATGTGATGATAGCTTGGCGACTCCACTGGGGAGCCAAACTAGAGAGTTAGGCCTATAACTTGCTATTGCTCACTTGTTATTGGTTTTTCGATCTCCATAATTATTTAGATATAACTTTTTTTTCATTTTTGCCGACTAATCTCTATTGTTTATGTTTTTGCCCTATGATTGTTAAGGATTATTTGTGCCTGATTAAATGTTGATTTAAATAACTATGGCAATATGGGAGTCAAAAAAAAGGTTTGATTGTTTCCCTGGCACACATCGTGCACTTGCATTTGCACTAGATTCCCACCAAACTTCATGGTGTGGTTAGTATCCTAATTGTTAAGAGGGATTGAGTTATCTGCTTTTGTGAGTAACCTTTAACATAGGCATGGCAAGACCTTTTGGGATGTAAATTAGTTATGTCTCTCGTTAGTACCCCTCAGCACTTGTTTAGGGAAATACATCTATCAGATCGAAACTGTTTCACAAAATCCATGATAGACCTAGGATCGGGGTGCCTTGGCTATCCTTACTGGGCAGAAAAGCAATTCGGATACTGAAATAGGCATCAACTTAAACCCATATAGTGAACCTTATGAGATAAACCATGTCAAACCATACCGGATGTTGCTAGAATAACCCGAAGAGTAGGATCAGTTGGGGAAACATTTCTTACCTTTACTCCAATATATCATAGTTATGTGGGTGATGATGGGTGAACATTGTCATCCGCATTTTTCATTTTTATTATCATGATCATACTTTTGGGATATGCCATTACATTCAATGATAAATCGTCTCTAATAAGTGGGTAAGGATAAACGATTGCCATTACTCGTAATGCCACTTAAAATAGTTATATCTGATCGAAATAAGCCATCATGCTAGCTGATTAATGGCTTAGCACGTGCTTAACATAGATGGTGATGAATGAACATCATCGTTTAAATGATCAATCTTAGTCCTTGTAAGGTATCATTTTACTTTGTGAAGAGACAATTTTCATGGGATATGTTGGTATACTACCCGTTTAATACCTCAACATTCAAGATCATCATGTCTGCCCTTAAACATCGTACTCCCTATTCTTAGGCAAATTTTGTGATACACTTCTGTTGTTATTCCTTATTTTCTTTATCTTTTGCCTATTATTTCGTATTGGTTACTAACTTGTTCCTTTTTTGCTTTTCTTTTTCACCATGCATCATTTCATCATAATCACCATCACCATCACTATAGGACAATTGGTTAATGGTTTAATGTTCATCAATGGGTGTCTATCATGGACCAACAGTCCACTTAAGAGCTAATGTCTTTTGAGGCAGTTCGAGCATGGTCAGAATACTAACAGCATGAAGATGGAGATGTGCTTAAACTGGGATATGTCTCAATAGTGCATGAAAGGATCAAGATAGGGTACCATCAAAATGATTGGCAAGATATGAGGATTATATGGACTAATTAGGATAATAATGAAAGGGAATTATTCACTAAGAGATACATAGATATTACTCTTTTACTTTATGTCCATTTAGATATTGGTTTGTTGCGAGTAGTATCTCAGTTTTGGAATCCAGCATATCAGTGTTTCACTTTCAATCATGAAGATTTGGTCCCCATGGTTTATGAATACACTACATTACTCAACATTGAGAGGCTAAAGTCGATAGAATATATTGCAAAGTGTTAAATCCTCCAACTTTCAAGAAAATATTAGCTCAAATCCTCAAGGCAATTGAGTCTTGGATTGAGAGTCATATCAAAACAAAGGGGAACAATAAATGCATCTCATAGGCTAGTTTGAAAGAGGCAATTGCAAGTACCATTGATATCCAAAAAATCCAAGATATCTACACCTTGGCGATATATGGTCTGGTTATATTCCCAAAAACATTAGGCTATGTTGAAGCTACGATAGCAGATATCTTTGCTCGTTTATGTTGTAATATCAATCCTGCACTGACCATCATTGCTGAAACTATTCAAGCTCTTAGTTTTTGTAAGAAAATAGGTATAGGTCGATTCATCAAATATGTACTATTTCTTCACATTTGGCTTGTCAGTCACTTTGGCCTTGAAGAAAGTAGGATGTTGTATGACTTCTTACCTAACTTTAGCCTTATCTCTAAGGTACTTGAGAAGAAATGGCCTCAAGACAAATCTAATGATCAATTGATCTAAAAATTTTAAAACCTCAAGGGGGAAGAGGTAACATGGAAGGCCTTTTGGTTTTCTTAAAAAAATGGTTGTATACCAGTACAGAGATTATAGTTGTGTGCCGTTCATTGGATTATAGGGAAGTACTAGCTACATACCCCTTTTAGTCCTTCGACAATTCCAGTGCCATCAATTCCCTTCGTCCAGGACCTAAATTTGTAGGATTTCGACTACAATGAGCTTGCTTACAAGTTAAAAGTCCAGCAAACCTTTCATGCATGGAAATAAACCCGTTACATGGAGAGATACTGAAGAGGGAGTAGTATGACCCTAGGATATGATGAATGGAGGATCTTTTACATTAAGAACACTGTACCCCATCTGGTATTGGGGCATCATAAATATCAGTCAATGAATTTTCCTCTGAGATTGAATTGCTCAAGCGAGAGTTCTAACAAGAAAAAGTGACCTTCACTAAAGAGATTACTCGATTAAAAGAGGAAAATAGTTAATTGAAAATATACTTCTACCTCTGGGATGGCAAGGTGAATAGGGCTGTCAAGGAGAAAAACCACCTCAAGAGTTTGAAGAAAGACTATGTGTCCTTTAACAAAGTTAGCAAGTCTCAAAAACTTGAAAAGTCATCGGTCGAGTGGAGGACAGAGATTACTACTTTCGAGAACGAACTACATCAATGGAGAAAAGCAGCTAGGGTCAATAGGGAAAAGCTTGTTAGAACATAGGCTCTTGCATCAACTTACCGAAGGAAAAATGAACTGTTAAAAGCTTGATCTCAAATTTGAGAGCAAACCAAGTTGAAAATGGAGCTCTAAAACTCAATTCAAGATTTAGAGTATTCTCTTCAAGCTTGCCAAGACTAAGTCAATGCACTAGTAAAGCCTCCAAACAGCGAGAGCAAGAATGGCTTCAAGTGGTTGATCACGCATGGTAAAACTATCAGGACCATCATCGCCGTCTCATAGTGCAAATTCAAGTAGCTCAGTTAAAGGTCGAGAACATGATGGATGTAGCCCGATCCTTGGCACATGATATCTTGCCTACTGGAGCCCATGAGCAAGACTTGTTGTATTTCTTGGACATGTAATCAAGTAATATAACCGTGTTAGGCATTTTTGAATATAATCATATGTAATTGGGATATTTTGTTGCTTTAATGAAAGACATTATTGGTGGAGCTACCCCTTAATGTCCTTGTACATTTGTATGACTAACCTAATTCTTTCATTGTTTTATTCATTCATGATCACATATTCACTCTCATTACATCATAACATATCATAAAAGCCTAATTCAGTAATAATTTAAAATGAATGTGGTCTAAAACATAGAACCTATAGTTCACCATCGGTACAACACTTATAATCATCAAAAAGCAATAGAAAACAACAACGAGGCTTGTGTTGAAAGACTTGAACTCATGTATTGAGAGTCCTAAGAGCAATCACTCCGTAAGAATGAGGAACTCTAAGCTCAGATTGCTAAACTAACTAAGCTACTATCTAATACATTGAAAGAAAAAGAATAAACAAGCACAGTCAAGGTGGGAAAAGAACCCTTCGATCCTGAAAATAATTTGAATGGTGGTTCTGAAGCCACTAATGCTTAAGAAAGGGCATTGCATGGGCAGCATCCTCCAACAGCAAACATCCCCCTAACCTAGCCATTCTTTTACATCAATCTTGCAATAGCACCTCATTTGATTCTAAGATTTCAAGGTGCAGGCTTTTCATTGGTAAGGCTTGTAGTCCCAGACCTCGATGAGCAAATAGAGTAAGAGAAAGCAAAGAGGCCCTCAGAAAATGATGAGGACTTAGACAAGTATTAGTCACTAGAAAAGCGCCTTTGAGCTATCAAAAGAAGTAACAAATTTAGAATTGTAGACGTAAAATCATTGAGGCTGTTTCGATTCTCGTTATCCCACCCAAGTTTAAAGTGCTTGATTTTGAAAAATATAATAGGACTACTGACCCCAATGCCCATCTTCGCATGTACTATAGTAAAATGGTGGGGTATGAAGAGAATAAAAAACTATTGATCCATTGCTTCCAAAATAGTCTGACTAGGGCAGCTCTCTGATGATATATAGGGCTTGATCCTATAAGAATTCAAACATGGGCAGATTTGGCAAGCTCATGCCTTGAACAGTATAAACATGTGTCTGATTGTGCTTTTAATCACTTCTCTCTCATGAACATAGAGAAAAAATCTTCTGAAAGTTTTAGGCAATATGCTTAGAGATGGAGAGAGGAGGCAACTTAAGTTTATCCCCTTCTAACTAAAAAAAATGATGATTATGTTTGTAGGTACCCTATGAGCTCCTTACTATGAAAGGCTACTAGGGAGTGCTACAAAAAATTTTATCGATATGTTTATATTAGGTGAAATGATTGAGAACACCGTTAAAAGCAACAGGATATCTATTGAGGAATCACCTGGATCAGTCCAAAGACAGTAACTAAAGGTAAAGAGAAAAAGGTGAACATTGTTGGTGAAAATCATGCCAGGTTTAATTAAAGTCTACATCTAGCACAGCCTATGTACCTCCCGAACATGTTGAATACAGGTCTTAATCCTTACTCCTTCATACAACAATCAGTTCATACTATCAGATTTGTTGCAGCAATGAGCTTTGCGCCATATCCTACTCAAAATGTGACCTAAAGTGCATAACCTCACAACAAGAATAATGTAAGAGTTTTAAATAGCAACATGCACCTGAGAAAGAGAGCACTTTGAACCACTCCCTTACTCCTATAAAGAGATTTACTCTCATTTATTGGTAGGTAAACTAGTGGCCCCAGTATTCACGAACCTAAGATCACTGCCGTACCCCAGATGGTATGATGAGAATGCTTATTATGAATACCATGCTGGAGTGCAAGGCCATTCCATTGAGAACTATACTTCATTTAAAAGAAAGGTGCAGGGTCTACTAGAAAAAGGAATGATCAAGGTTGAACAACAGCTTGGACCAAATGCTGGAGCCAATCCATACCCTAATCACACCGAACCAAGAGTGAATGCATTAATCGAGGGAAAAGATTGTTGGGTTAAAAAAAGCATTGGAGAAGTCAAAACCTTGATGAACAAGGTCTGACAGGCTTTCATGAAAGCTGAAATAGTAACATATGATAAAAATCAAAGAAAGAATGCAACTAAAACATCTTGCTGCCACTGTGATCAAAGACACGATTTGCAACATTACCTATCATTCTTAGAAATGGTCCAAGAGATAATGGACCTGTCTGAGATTGAGTTTTATAAAAAAGAGGGTGAATGCATTGATCTATCTATTAATGCCATGGATAATGAGAGACCTACAATGACCAGATCTTAAGTTATCTATCTCTTCTGGGCATGAAAAAGAGAGCTAATGAAAGTTTTAGCTAGTATGCTTCGAGATAGATGGCATATTGATGGAAAAAGAGATTATTGTTAATTCATTGGCACATTGTAAGCCTCTTTTTATGAAAAGGTAATGAAAAGCTCCTCAAAGAGCTTCGTGAACATAGTCAAACTCTGTAGGATGATTAATGAGGCCAAGAAAAAAGAATTAGGTAGAAAAGATATCTGCAAAGACAAACGGAAAGGAAAAATGAAGGCTAGTCAGTAACTAAAATCTGGCACTGAAGTTAGTTGATCTAAAACTCATGTTAAGTTGACCTAAAGAGAATGGTTATTAAAGAAAAACTGTGAGATTGTAAAAAATATAGAAGTTAGAATGCCAATGACTTCAGTTTGGCAAATCTTGGTGCCAACTAAGCTATTTAATGCAGTTGAGAAGAGAAAGAAAGGAATTGATAACTTCTATGATTTCCATACTATTTACAGCCATACACTTCAAACATGCAAAGAGTTTCACGTTATGGTACAAAAGATGATGAATGAGGGTAATATCAAATTTTATGATAAAAATCAGACCCTTCATACCAAGTCTGCAAATGCAACAATGTCTATCAACACTATGAAGAAGAAGAGGGCAATCCTCCTTATGGGGTTGGAAGGCCATTGATCTTGTATGATAATCAACCAAAAGTTAAAGCCACCCTTGTTGCCCATGCCAAAGATGATCATTCAACTTCCATCTTCTTGCCCTTATAAGGATGATAAGGCAGTTCCTTAGAACTATGAAAACAAAACTTTAATCATCGAGGAATCTAGTCAACAAGCATCGAGCGTAAGCCTTTTAGAAGTAAGTCACTTAACTCAGAGTGGCAGATGTTATGCCTTAACAGCATCAAAAAGTGAAACTTAGTAAGAGAATACTAGTCCTGTTCTTAACCATCAAATCTATAATAAGAAACTCAAATTTGGTAGTCTTCATAGAGCCAGTGAATAAGAAAAAAGCTACAAAATTCCTCAAGTTCATCAAACATAATGAATACAGCATTGCCAATTAGTTGAACAAGCAACCTACTAAGATATCTGTGTTGTCACTACTGTTGAATTTTGAAGCTCACAGGAATGCCCTTCTCAAAGTTCTGAATGAGGCCTACGTCCTTTTGACATTTCTATAGGACAGTTAGATTGATTAGTGAGCAACATCATTACCGATAATTACATATCTTTTAGCGATGATGAAATCCACATGGAGAAAAAGAAAACTACAAAGCTTGTCATATCACCACATATTATAAAGGCACCACATTGCCCAAGGTGCTCATCGATAATGGGTTGGCTTTAAATGTAATGCCCATGTCATGCTTGAAAAAGCTCCCCATTAACGCATCTCATATCTAGAACAGTCATATGATTATGCGAACATTTGACAAAACTTGTCAGAACATTGTGGAGAACATCACTATTCCACTTTCAATCGGCCCATGTACTTACGAAGTTGACTTCTATGTGATGGACATTACTCTATCTTATAACTACTTGTTAGGAGAGCCTTGGATTCATTCTGTTGGGGCAATATCGTTATCTTTTTACCAAAAGTTAAAATTCACCATCGAGAATAATGTTGTTAGTATCGAAGGAGAAGAAAACATAATTGATGTTCCCTTAAATGATACTCTATATGTCAAACTTAACAAAAATATCTTAGAATTCTCTTTCTAATCCTTTAAGTTTGTCAATGCTACTTATGTCAAGTAAGGGTTGCTAATGGTTCAGGTCAGCCCATTAGAGAGTACTCATATGGGTTTGATGTTAACTATCGGCAAAGGTGCCCGGGTTGGAAAGGGATTCAGAAAACACCTCCAAGATATTGTTGAAGCGTTAAAAGTTGTCAACTAGATCAACAAAAGAGGGCTAGGATTCAAGCCTAATGCATAGTAAAACAAAGATAAGCTCAGAAAAAGCATGAGAAAGGATGCTCGTTTGTCAAGATGAGACATGGAGGATGAGCCAATGATATTCCCACCACTTCAAGAAAGTTTTCACCCATGAGGACATATAAACACTGCTATGCTCATATTAAACAAGACATTCAAGGATGTCTCTATCAATATGATTGATAAGCCAAAAATGTCAACCATAAGTCTAGAGACTAGTCTATGCCCTCTAGGATTTATTTTGAGTGTTTGAACTAAGATTGAGATTCCTGTATTATTTAAGTTTGCTTTAAAGTAATGCTATGTACTAAACTTACATGCTTTCATGTACAAGCATTATAGGATCCTTTGTATGGGCATCTTTATTAAGTATTATCAATGAAAATGACTAAGCATTATGCATTTCATTTTTTGTGTTCATAGTTCTTGTCAACATTAGACCTTTCTTTACATATTTTTCCACTTGTATTGTTCTTTTCCCATATTTTCAAGTACCCCGATGAAGGTGACATGAATATTCATACTAGAACTTCAGAAATCAATTTTGATCAACCAATTTATGCTAATGAGGTCAAATCTGAAGAGGAACTTGAAGAGAACCTTATTCTTCTAAACCTATTAAGACTAGTTGAATAAGAAGAAAAATAGATATTACCTCATGAAGAACACACTAAACCATAAACCTTGGCATAGAAAAAGAAAAGAACAAAGTCAAAATTGAAACTTCCATAAAACCATAAACTCAAGCTAAACTAATAAGCCTCCTCATAGAATATTGGGATGTGATCGCCTGGTCTTACCAAGACATGCTGGATTAGATACCAACATTATGGTCCATAAACTCCCCTTTAAACCCGAGTGTAAGCCCATGCAACAAAAACTATGAAGGATGAAACCTAACATGCTTATAAAGATCAAAGAAGAAATAAAGAAACAATTTAAAGCAGATTTCACAAAGTAGCCAAATATACTAAATGGGCAGCCAGTATAGTCCCAATTCCTAAGAAAAATGATAAAGTTCAAATGTGTGTAGATTATAGGGATCTATACTAAGCCAGCCCAAAAGATAATTTTCTTTTACCTTACATAGACACCTTAGTAGATAAGACTACCAAATATGCACTGTTTCCCTTATAGGATGGGTTTTTGGGATATAACCAAATTAAAATAGTAGTTGAAGACATAGAAAAGACCATATTCGTAACCATGTGGGTCACTTTTTGCTATAAAGTAATGCCCTTCGGGCTCAAAAATGCTGGGGCAACTTACCAAGGTAATGGTAACATTGTTCCATGATCTCATGTATAAGGAAATCAAGGTCTATGTGGATGATATGATCGCCAAGTCACCGAAAGAGTGTGAACATATGATCAATTTGTGAAAACTCTTGAAGAGGCTTTGCAAATACTAGCTCAAGCTCAATCCTGCCAAATGCACATTCGATGCCATATCTGGTAAGCTATTAGGTTTCATTATAAGTGAGAAAAAAATAGAGGTTGATCTTGATAAGGTGAAGGCCATTCAAAATCTGCCATTGCCTCGAACTCAAAAAGAATTGAGAAGTTTCTTAGGAAGACTGAACTACATAACCTGATGCAGATCTCAGTTGACTAACAAAATATGATTCGATCTTTCAGTTGCTTCAAAAACAAAATCTTGAAGAATGGAATTAAGAATGCCAAGAAGCTTTTGATAAGGTCAAACATTACTTTTTGAACCTTCCAGTTCTTGTGCCTCCAATGCCCATTAGGATAACATGATGAATTAAGAAAGAAGGAACAAGCTATTTATCACCTGAGCAAGAAATTTACAAATTATGAAAATAATTATTCATTCATAAAGAAGTAATGTTGTGCTTTAGCTTGGACAGCTCGAAAGTTAAGGCAATATATGTTATACCATATTACGTGGCTAATCGCTAAACTTAATCCCATCAAGTATTTATGCGAAGCTCCGACCTTGTCTGAGAGGTTAGCCAGATGATAAGTTATGCTTTTTGAGTATGATATCGTGTACGTGAACTAGAAAACCATCAAAGGTAGTGCAATAATAGACTTTTTGGCAAGTCGAGCAACAGATGACTATCAACCTTTAGACTATGAGTTTCCTGATGAAGTTTTGATATGCATACCTGAGGCAGAAAATATTGTCAAGTGTGGGTCGTCATGGAAAATTTATTTCGATGGAGCTTTAAATGCACTAAGGCATGGAATTAGGGCAATCTTCATCTCGCCCAAGGGAAACCATTACCCTTTCACACCCAAGTTTAACTTTGACTGCACCAACAACATAGTTGAATATGAGGCCTGCATCATGGGACTCCAAGCAGCCATTAAAAGGGGATTCGAACACTACAAGTGTTTGGAGATTCATCCTTCATCATTTACCAACTGAAGGGAGAATAATAAATACGTGATGTTAAACTGATCGATTATGGGAATCTAATATCAAAGCTCAAGAAAGAGTTTGATGATATCAACTTTCAACTTTACTTCAAGAAAAGAAGCAATTGCTGATGCCTTGGTTGCTTTATTGTCCATGTTCAAAGTCAATTGAGAATCAAATGTCGCTCATATTCAAATGAGCATCTATACAACCCTGATACATTTTTAGAATATTAAAGAAAAAGACAGTTTGCCATGGTATCATGACATCCTTTAGTACATAAAGGATCAACGATACCCAAAAGACACCATTGAAACTGATAAAAGAACGATCGATGATTAGTTGCGAACTTTATTTTGGATTGTGGGATTTTGTACAAGAAAAGCTAGGATCAGGTGTTACTCCGATGTGTGGATGCCTCTGAAGTGAAAAGAATACTTGAAGAAGTTCATGAAGGAGTTTATGATATGCATGCTAGTCGACACCGAATGGCAAGATAAGTCATGCAATCGAGCTACTATTGGTTGATTCTCAAAAAGGATTGCATTAACTATGCTTTAAAGTGTCATAAATGCCAAATCTATGCTGACAAAATCCATGTACCATTAACACCTCTACATGTTATGATAGCTGCATGGCCTTTTCCGACATGGGGCATGGACATGATTGGATGAATTACCTCTAAGGCTTTTAATGGGCATCGTTTTATTCTGGTCGCAATCAATTATTTCACTATGTAGGTAGAGGTAGCTTCTTATGCCAATGTCACTAGATCTATCATGTGTAAATTTGTAAAACGGGGCATCATTTGTAGATATGGTCTTCCTGAATAGATTATCATAGATAATGTGCGTAATCTAAAAAATAAAATAACATAAATAGTTTGCTCTCAGTTCAAGATTCAGCATCAAAATTCCATCCTATATCATCTGAAAATGAATGGAGTAGTTTAAGCAGTTAACAAGAATATCAAGAAGATAGTCAAAAAGATGGCCGAGACATACAAAGATTGGCATGAAAGGTCACCTTTTGCCTTACATGCCTATCACACAGTAGTATGAACTTCCACAGGTGCTACCCTATTCTCTCTAGTCTACAGCATAGAGGCTGTTTTGCCAATTGAGGTTGAAATCCTTTCACTTAGAGTCTTAATGGAATCTTAACTTGAAGAGCTGAATGGTTTATGAGTTGATATGAGCAACTCAATCTAATTAAAGAGAAAAGAATTAAAGCCATTTGTCACGGGCAATTATATAAAAAATGGATGATGAGGGCCTATAACAAAAAAATTTATCCTTGCCAGTTCTAAGAAGGTGACTTGCTGCTCAAACAAATTCTATAGATCCATAAAGATGCTAGCAGAAAATAGACCCCAAATTAGGAAAGCCATATGTGGTAAAATGTGTATTCTCTGGCGAAGCCCTTATCTTAGCCAAAATGGATGGCAGCAACCTACCCAACCCTGTGAACTAATTCTGTTAAGAAATACTATACTTGAAAGAACTTTAGGATAAAAACATAAAAGAGCATTTTATTAGTCCTTAGCTTACCATTCTACAAAAAAAAAAGACAAATAAAAATAGAAGAAAAAAACTAACTTTAGTTGAAAACTTGAGAGGGCAGCTTAAGCAATTAGAAACTTTTACCCCATATTCAAAACTCTGATCAAGACACTAAGTTAGAACCTAACCCATTTATTCTATGCTGACAAAACCTCATCTACACTTGCACTCGAAAAGTGAAAACTACCTACTTTTGAGGCCCCCATTCCATCATGGGGCAATTTAAAGAATCTTCTTATGAGTCGGTTAGCACTAAAAGGATTAATTGCTTGAAAAAAATCTCTAAAAGCACTCAGTGGAGATTTCATATCATCAGCATCAAAGCCAATCGACAAAGAAGACTTCTCTTATCTATTTTGTATTTCAAAATCTTTTACATCTTATAAGTTTGTCACAACTTGTATCCTCTTTCTTTGACTGAAATATGATTACTTGATTTCTTGCAAAATCTTTTCATAACCCTACATTCCATGTCACATCATGTTTATCATTTAATTGGTAATGCTTGATAAATAAACAAAACTGATAACAGGATTTCCTAGCATTACTTGGAACAATAGAATTTTGCAAGAGCTTTGTTTCATGTCTAAAGACTAAGAATAAACTCTTGAGGCCATAATCAGTCTTATCCTGGGACCCCACATCTTAATTATGTGTTCAACACCTCTTCCTAGTAAATAATCATAGACCTCCCACACCTTCAAAGAAAGGATAACCTTAACATTCAAAGCCTTTGGAAATCTATAGTGAGATTGACAAACCCTGGGCAAAAGGCCACCTTGTCCAAGCCAAAAAAGGCCAGAACCAATTACTGGATTAGGCTTTTAAAGTCATTACCCTTGCATCACTTAGATCGGCACTTGCATCTCCATGCATTATGTAGCATTTAATATCCTACAAGTACCAGCTCCTGTATACAGGAGTCAAATTTGTAAAAAACCTAAGGTATAATTTTTTGATTTTGAAAAACCTTGAAAGGCCTTAGGTAAGTACCTTCGACCTTACATGCTTATTGAAAATCACCCAAGAAAGGTATCTAAACTTATTTCCTTCTAGTCTTCAAAAAACAAGATACCTTTCCTAACTTGCCACAAAGCTTGCACAAGTTGGTCAAACTTATTGACCTTAGTCCTCAAAGAGCAGGACGCTTGTCAAAGCCTGCACCAGTTGGTCGCACCTGCCTACCTTAGTCCTTAAAAAGTAAGATGCTTATCTAACACCACACAAGCTAGTGGCACTTGTCTACCATAGTCCACAAACAGTTGAACGTATTTCTTTACCTACCTTGAAGCTGACACAAGTTGATGGCAACTATTTAGGGTTAAACCTAAAAAATAACCTAGTATGGAAGTTAAACCTTACAAAACTTATTAAAATCTCTTTTCTACAATTATATTTAACCTATCTTGATATGATACTAAAGTAACTCTTTACTTCTCTACAGGCACACGAAACCATTATCCCACTTGAACAAAATGGTGTCTATTTGTCTTTGCCTTGTTCCTAATACATAGCAACAACCAAAGAGGGGCAGCTGTAGACACCTCATTTTGTTCTACCCATTTTTAGCACCCAAGACTCAATTGAAAGATAATAAAATCAAAAATTAAAAAAAAATAAGGGGATGACTACTGGCTATCGTGTTACAAGGCACTATTAAGTGACGCAACGCTAGGCAAAAAAATTGTTGGGGAGGTTTGAAATGCCTATGGGTCACATTAAAGAAAAATGTAAATTGAGGCATCAAAGGCCATTTTCCATGATGTCATCGAAGCCATTTAAATGAGTACACAGATGAATTTCCTACTATTTATGACCAACTTGAGGTAGGTCAGGGAGCCATAGGTACAGACAAGTTATATTGGTGTACAAGTATTGATAGGAGGTTCTATGGCACCAAAAACTTGAATTTTCACATGTAGTATCGATACAAGAAGGTTTGGTATTGATACCAAAGATGTAGTATCTTTGGTATCGATACCTACCATGTTTGCATCGATACAAACCTTGGCAGTAGGTAAAGTTATGAGTTTTGGCAAAATGTATCGATATACAAGCTTGTGTATCGATACAAGTTCATGGAGTATCAATACAAGCCTCTAAGTTTCAAGACTAAAAACTAATATTTGCTCTCGGTATCGATACATGCTTCATTATATCGATAGTTATGGGTAAAAATTGCTTGTGTATCGGTAAACAATGTTCTGTATCGATACACAAAGACATATTTGCCTAGTTCAAGCCATTTTTTAGCCCTTGCACCACTGATTCAAAATCTGATTCAAACATATTTCTTACACCAAAAATCATCAAAATTCATACTAGGCTTTGTCTTTGAGCCAATGATTAGATTTAAATAAAATTTTAAGATCGAAATCACCAATGACAAAGGACATTGCATGACATTAGGCAATTTGTCAAAGGGTAAGGCTGAACTTACCCAATGCTCAACTATATAAGGTAGTCTAGATCCACTATTTTTGCTAAGTAAACTAATGGGTTTGCATGGCAGCTGAGCATTATACTTGACCTTTGCATGAGATACATACACCAAAACCTTAAAATGCCCTTACGTTTTCATCTTTTGTCTTCTTAGACACATAGCTATATAAGCCAACCTTGGACTCAGCTGAAGAGGAAAGAACCAAAGGAAAAGAGATTCCTAGTAGAAAAACTTCCATTTCTAATCATTCCTTCATCTTTTCAATGTTCCCACTTCTACCAAAAACTAAAAAACTCTTTTCCATTTTTGGATCCCTTTAAATCATCACCAAAAGTCTTTTCAAAAACTTTCATTTCACCCATAGTCCCTCTTAAAACTCCTCTTTATCCATACCTAACTAAAAAGCCCCTCTTTTTTATCGCTATTTTACTGTTCAACCTAAACAAAGGTGAAGTTCAAAACTATAGAAAAAAGACTGAAGCTTGAAAGTTTTGGTATATTCTCTCTACTTGACTATGCATATTCTCTGATTTTTTAGCATTTTCATTCTTTTAGTGACCTCTCCATGTTACCATGACCCTTTTAAGGTTCTTATGTATTATTGCTGCCTCGTTTATGGTGGTCTTAGAGTGTTGATGTTCTCTTGATGCCTTAATATTACATGGTAGGCTAAATATCTTATCATGCTTAAAACATGCTTAAACGTTCACCTTAACATGTCTTATGTATATTCATGTATTTTTTTATGTTTTAAGGAGTTTCATGATAAAAAAAAATGCTATTTTGACACTTCAGCCTGCATTTCTTTTGGTTAAATATGCTCATACACCTTATTTGTCATTTGATTACATTTTTGTCACCCATTTTCATGATAATATGTCACTTGTCAGCGTTTGCACGTTTAGTCCTTATTCATCTTAGTGCATGCTAAGTTTTGTTTATGCCATTCCTATCAAGATGCATGCTTGTTTGTTAAAAATCTGATTTTTAAAAGAAATTCCCAAATTAAGTTCATGCTACCTTCAATAGATGAAGAATAGCATGGACTTAATGCTTTCATAAAATTATTCCAATCTTTGGAACAAACTAAACATTTCAGCTTTGGATTCATGATAATACAAGTTTAAAGATGCTATTTTTTAAAGCAAATATAACCTCTTTTTAGTTGAAAATTACTAAGCCTTGATCTCGAGTCTCGCACCTTCATGGCATGGTCAATGGGTTGTTTCATCATCCTAAACTACTTCAAGGTTGTGGATAAACTCATGATGCCTATGTCATTCTTTGCCCTATGTTATGGATGTTTGGATGTCCATAAATTAAATTCGACTTTCAAGAAACTCGGGATATTAAATGATCCCCCTATTTTTGCTTTGGTAGCACTGTAGTTTAGATTTAAAAAATCATTTTTAAGCCACAAAATATTTTCTTTGATTTTTTTGATATTTTTCCTTAAAAGGCATCGAATTACGTTACTAACGGTGTCTTGTTTGCCCTCGGATCACCCCAGACAAGGAAGTTATGATTTTTTAAACCTTTACTATTCAAAAACCCTAGAACCCATGTGCAACATTATGTTTTGGCCCTCATGGCCCATCACACGATTTTTATGAAATTTTTAAACATTTTTACTAAAACGTTCACAAAATTCCCTTTTCGTAAGGGTATTGTTTATGATCTAATGATTCTGGATAAGTTTGGAACGATTTTCCAAAGTCCATCATGCCCTTTTCCTTATACATACTACTAGTGTCGAGATAGACTTAACTTCAAAAATTAATTTTGCTTATAAAGTGATTTTCTATAATTTTTGGAATATTTTTATATTAAACCTTATTGAGCTACCTTTCCAATGGTACCTTATTTACCCTTTAAAGCTTTCAGATGCACCTGAAAAAATTCAAGAATAGAGATGATGTGATGCTATCCTTGTTTTCAACTTAATTTTTGAATTTCCTTTTATCGATATGTTTGAATGTCTCAAAATGCATTCGGTTGGTTCCCCCACAATATTAGTCCTTTTTGACTCGGATCAAGGTTAAAATACAAAAATATAAAAAAAGATTTCATATTAAAATATTTGCTAGTGGAGATGCTCCAACTCCATTACTCTACGGGGACACTCTAGCCTCGTTTTTAATTAAAAATCTAAATTTTCTCTTTATTTCTAAATATTTTCCTATCTCTACCTTTGGGATGCTCCAACCCACTACTCCAACGGGATACCTTAAACCCATTTTTTATTAAAGATTCAAAAGTTCTTTCTATTCCTAAATATTTTCCTACCTCTATCTTTAGGGATATTCTGACCTTACCTTTTTAAGGGGATACCCTAACCCTATTTTACCTTGAAAAAAATCCAAAATTTTATCTTTTTTAGGTGCCTTAGACTATTTTGAGCAAAATCATTGTTCACCCTCAAATTACCAATGAATCTAGACCTGTCTCTAAAATTGTTACCCGGGTTATTCTTTAATAATTGAAGGTAATTATGAGATACATTTTGATTGCCTTTCTTTTCATATTCCTTTCTTTGTAATTGCTTATTTATGATATTATTATATTTCT
Organism: Adansonia rubrostipa; assembly: GCA_038381775.1. NCBI lineage: Eukaryota > Viridiplantae > Streptophyta > Magnoliopsida > Malvales > Malvaceae > Adansonia > Adansonia rubrostipa. The sequence continues at coordinate 7,497 of JBBYHM010102972.1, read as the reverse complement.
TATTTTTTTTCTTACTAACAGGTTTCTTTTTGTAATGATTATCATGCGTTCATGTTTAAAATTTGTTTCTTCAATAAAATTTACGAGGCAATGTTCCATGTTGGTATCTCTTTAGTGCCTAATATGAAACACCCAATTTTTTAAATCTGATCTAGGCACTGTTTTCATAAAAATCTATGTTCTTCACATCTCCGAGGCGCATAGGTGATCTAATTTTTCTTAAAACCTAAATTTGTATTTTCTATAAAAACTCCATGCATTTAAGAAGGTTATATCTAAATAAAGACTAAATGGAAATGATTTAACTTGGACCAATGTGACACATAGTTAGTAGGTGTCAATTTCCAGCATCATGGGGATGCTAATACTTCCTTGAGTGTAACCAACTCCTGAACCTAACCAATGAATCTCTGAGCTTTGTAGATCTTGAAATTGGTGTTTCGAGTTTTTTAACTCGGAATATCATTTTCAATAGGTATCTAATTTTGCCTAGTCCAAAACGATCAATGGTGACTGTAAGTTTATGGCTATTTTATGGTGGCCATCTGAGACTAGTTGGATGAGCAATTCGCTCAACGGTCTCTTCCTTATCTTTCCTACTATTATGTCTAATCCAAATCTAGATCATGGGATAACTCAAAGGCTCGACCACAGCCAACCATCATCTATTTTTAAGTCGAGCATGCCATGCCTTTCAGATCATCCAAAGTTTTAAAGGCGGGCACGTAGCGACAATTGGCATAAGGATTACCTATATGAATTAAGCCATTAAAGCTTAAATGAGCTTAGAATAAATGAGATTAATGTTTTAACCATACTTGGGAATATAAATGGTTGTTTTCTGACTATTTTGAGCCTAATTCAGCTGAATTTCAATGGTTGACTATTTTGAGCTAAAGTTGAAATACCTTTCTTGCATAAAACCAAGTTATGACCATTTAGGTAGGAGTTTCTCTTTAAAGCCATATAGCTAAATTTCTCCATTTTGATCAGCTGAATCCATACCTCAAATTAAAAGATTTCATCACCTTGATCAGAACATCTAAGCATAAGATAGGTTGCTAGCAAGCACGTTTGCAGAAGTTGTCAAGAAATAAGTGGTAGTGCATGGGGATGAAAAGTGATTAAATAATAGAGGTTTTAAACCTCTTGGGATGTTTAAATCAAAAGGGAGAGCTAGTCCCTAGTAAAACAAAAGAAAAAAAAGAAAAAAGAGAGAGTTTCTTCAAGTTTGATTCAAGGTTGTTTCTTTCTTGTTTTTTACTTTGTTTTTTATCATTTCTCTTTTTATCTTATGTGAGCTTAAGGATGCTAAGCCATGCTTGGGTGATGATTTGAGCTAAGGGTATAAAAACCATATTTATGTCCAAATCTTGAGCTATTATCTTCAAATGTTTTCTTTTGTTTTTTCTTTTCTAATTTTGCTAAAAGTATCTGAAAATCATCTTTCCATCAGAAAAACTTGTTTTCCAAGGTTTTATGTTTTTTTCATGTTTCAACTTTAGTTCACTTTTTAAATTACTTATATTTCATGATATGCATGATTCATGCATTTTATGACATTTTTTTTATTATTGTCATCATTCTCATGTTCTTCCTTTTTTCATGAAAATAGCTTAATTATGGCAGCCTTACCATTCAAATTAATGTAATTATTTATTTTCATGTTAATAGGCCATTTTTTGTTTAATATCATGTAGAAAATGCATTTTATGATATTTTCATGCATTATAATCATGATTCATGTATCAATGCATTTTCCATGATGATACTATGATTAGGGCAACAACACCATATATTTTAATGTACTTAGATATATTCTTGTGGATGGGCTATTTCATGTTTAAAATCATATATGACGTACATTCTATGACATTTTCATATGTTATTATCATGATGCACATATCAATGTATTTTCCATTAATATGTTGTGATTATAGTAACATCTTCATGCATATTAGTAATTCTAAATATGTTCATTCATGATAATATGGTGTTTCGAGAGAAAAATTTAGATCTGTTGTCATTCTTGTATGCTTCTTGGCAAACAAGATGTTTAGAGGTGCATTTAGGAGTGGTAGGAGCTTACAAAGACCATTTTGCATTTTTATAATGTTCTCATGCATATTAAAATTACTATGTCATTTCATGCATTTAGGTACATGTAAGTCATTCTTTATGATTTAGAAACTTTTATGTGATTTTGGAAAATTCCCATGGTTTAGGACGATTTATGCAATTTTATGCATTTTAGGGTCATTCTAGTAATTTGCCATAATTTGGGGGTTATTATGTAATTTATGCATTTTAGGGTCATTCTAGTAATTTGCCATAATTTGGGGGTTATTATGTAATTTCATGCATTTTAACACCATTTTAATCGTTTTCCATGATATAGGCCACTAATGCAATTTCACACATTCTAGGGGTATTTCAGTAATTTATCTTGTTTTAGGGACTTTTATTTCATTCCATGCATTTTAATGTCATAGTTCATTTTCCATGCCCTAGGGACTTAAATGCATTCTTGTGAAATTTGATATCATTTAGGTCATTTTTCATGACTTAGGGGTTATTATGCAAAATTTCATTCATTTAAATCATTTTCTATAATTTAATGACCATTCCATATTGTCCATGCATGTTAAGTCCATTAGATTATTTTTCATCATCAAAGGATCATTTTACAATTTCATGTATGTACTTTGGAGTGATTTTCGTGCATTATTTTTTTAATTTAATATACTTATATGTTAATTATAATATAATAAATTTTTTTGCAAATTTAAGGCAATATTCCCAAGTTAAAATAGTCTATAGTTGTGTTTCCAATATATGAAAGTCACCTCATTGATTATTTTATATGAAGGACTATCCTTTTTAAATAAGTAAATCAAAATTTTTTATTTTATCAAGAAATAAAACTTTTGTATTCCTTCAGGTTATCTGAAAAGGGTGCGAAAAATATTTTGGTTTTTCAAAAAATATAAAAATATGATTTCTTTAAGACAAGAAAAAAATATTAATTATAAGTAATTTTAAAAATGAGCAATTATAATTAAATATCAAAAGATTATAACTGATTATAATCGAGACCTTAGTTAACACATAATCAAAATGTACCAATTTCTAGGCATCAAGAGAGGAATCGATCCTTACTTGTGATTATAACCAACTCCCAAACCCTTTCACATGAACTCTGGTGTAATATAGACCTTGGAGCTTATTTTTGAGGACATCAGTAGATGACCAATCTCACTTAACAAAAACTAGATTGGTGGCGACTTCGAATTATTTGGTTATTTCATAATGACCATAGAGTATTAGGTTGGACGTGCGATTTATTTGATTATTAAGTCCCATCCCACTAGAAAAACAAAATTTGTTTGTTTAAGTCTAGCATGTCAAATACGTATTAGGCACGTTTATGACAACTAGGTGACTCTACTGGGGACATTTAGAGAGTTAGGCCTAAAATAAATTATATGTTATCCAATATCTTGGTTAATTGATTTTAATCGATATTTGATTATAATTCCCTTGTTTTCATAGGTAATAATTCTTGCATTTTTATTACTGTCATCTAATTTATTACTTGTTATCTATTTTCTTATCATAATATTTAGTTGTTATTTGAGCTTTTTTGCATATGGGTAGTAGAATAGGTTATTAAAGGTTTGTTCATTCCCCTACACACATTGTACACAAGCATAAGCATTAGATTCTCCTTTAGTATATAGAAGGGGGCATAAGTGATTCATATTTTAAGAAAGGGTGAAGCAGCTCTATCTTCTGAGATGTTAGCCTCTGTCTAGGTTGGTGAAAAACCTATCGGGTGTAAATTCCTATGTTTTTTGAGGTGTTAGCCTTGCATGGGCCTGGGAAATATTCCCACACAAGTTGAAACCTTTCTAACAGAAACGTACGATGGGTAAGGATTAAGATGCCTCATTAGTCTTTTCTGGACTTGTAGAACAATTCATGAACTTATTTAAATGGCGAACTCAACCCCATGTTGTGATCCATAGTAGCTAACCTAGGTAAAGCCATGCCAGACCTCTACTAGAATTTTCCCTAAACTAGGAACACTTCTTACCTTTTTCTCTTATTTTGCTACTTGAACTTTTAAGATAGGCAATGATGAATGTACATTGTTTTTGCCTTAATTTTTTCCCTCTGTCCCAAAGGTGTCATAATACCTTGATAAATTCTCTTAGGGCAAATTTTTGACAAATGTTATCCTATCCTTTATTATTGCAAGAATAAAAGTTTCCATAACCCAAAAAAGAAAAAAATGAGTTTTTTTTTTAGTTTATTTCTTTAATAGGAACAAATTTTTTGGAAGAAGAAAAAATGAAAAAATGGAATAAAAAATCAAAAAGAAGAAAAATTGAAAAAAAAACAATAAAAGAAAAATAAAAAATGTTGGTGAAAATTTTTGAGGCATCCGTATCGTATAAGGAATAAAAGTAGTGCTAGGATCTTTTTTCTTTAATCTTTTGCAAACATTCATATCTTTTGCATGTATTAATGAATTTCCTCCAAGCATTCTTGCATTTCACATTTTTCATGCATTTTATTATCATTGAGCTCATGCATTCATCAATCATGAATTACTAAGCCCATTTTTTGTTACATTGAGAGGGTAAAAACATGGAAGACCAGGTAGAAGCAAGAATCACTGCTTTAGAATTTATCCAAGAAGAGTTCGGTGATGAAGTTTGAAGAATAAAAAATTAGCTCAACGGACTAGTAAAAATGGTTAAGGCTCTGCATGGGAAAAGAAAAGAACTTTGCCTTAGAGCATCATCATCCTTGATGAATCAAGAGAATCATAGATTAGGAAATCGAATGGAAGCACAGATAAATGTTATGGAAGAAAAAACAAGAGGAATGGGACATAAGATCTGAGAGAAAAAGGAAAAATTGCTTCAGTTGACAAAAATCATCAAATATCTTCCAAAAGATCATGAAGAGTCACTGTTGCTTTCAACCAAACCTTTGACACTTGAAGACTTGAAGATTGGATCGAGCATATTGTTAGGCGAAGATTCTGATCCCTAGCTATTCATATGATCGAAGCAAAATCGCCTAACACCATATCTATACAGATTAGGCTACCCTTCAACATTGTTGGTCTTTTTGAAGTTACCCAGTTACTTTCGGGTGTCCATATTAAGAAAAGACCATGAAAGGATAAAAAAAGTTCCAAATTCAATTCGATCCCATTAATGTAAAGAGCATTGTACTTTTTCCTATTTTGATATTTTCTAATTGCTCCTATGCATATTGTTCCCAATGAGCCCTCTTTTCCTAAGTGGTATAATATTAATGCCTATTGCAAGTACTATGTGGGGTTATGATGATATTCTATAGAAAAGTGCAATGCTTTCAAAAAAGAGTTCAAACCCTATTTGAATCTGGTGGCCTCTAATTAAAACCAAAGTCAAATATTATTGCTAAACTTCCATTGCACCATACTATGCCTAGCAACTGTATAAGGAAGTTAACACTTCGAGCCATGGTGCCTCCACGTAAAAGCTTCAAAATTGATATCCAAAACTTCAACTGTAAATTGATTAGGAAATAATCCCTTTGCTGAAGGATTAAAAGACTTGGAAGTGTAACAGTGCGAGGGTAGTAGAGTGTTCACAAAGATAGGTTTTTATGGTTACTTTATGGATTTTACAAGTCTGAAACTAAAGAATGCTCAAAAGTGGTAGAATATCCAAGGGCAATGTAATACTGCAGAGACAACTTTTTAGCTACTTTGTGAGGCTTTTTAAATATGGTTGTATGTCTCAGTAATGAATGAATGAATATCAAAACTTTTTGGTTGATGATGGAGATTCCTTGAATTCTTGCCTCTATGTTGATCTTCCTATGCTTATCCTCAATTAATTATCTACCACACCATGCACATCAGCAATGTTAATACATTTGTCTATTCCTTCATGCATTCATGAATATTAACGTTCCAATAAAACTAACAAAAAAGAATATTAAAAATAATGTGCCTTTTCATGAGTTAATTCAGTTTCTTTCTTTTTCAGGTCAAACATAACTAAAAAGCGAAATGGAGAAAGATCAGATTGCTCAGTTAAATTAGGAAGACAAAATCCAAAACCATATAGGAGGATGATTAACCTAGACATCTCAAATCATCCAAGGAGGTAGAGAAAAGAAAGAGACTCTAAAAATGTGCACAAGGATAGATTCTTAATTAAAGATGTCCATTTTCAATTCAAGATTAAGGGGTAGGCTACCTGAACCTTGTTGACATTTTTAAATCAAAATTGCTAATAAAAAGCTTATCAAAAACAATGTAGGACTTAGAGATGTCACAAAATTTTGATCAGTTAGAAGAAATGATTCGAGGCATTAAGAGAGATGGGGAATTCAAAGATATGAGAGAATATTTGTTGGTCCTAAATGTGATTATTCCGCTAGAGTTCAAAACTCTACAATTTGAAAAGTATGGTGGACTCTCGTGCCTAAAATGCATCCAATGGCATATTGTCAGAAAATGGCAAGGCATACTTGGAATAAGAAACTACTTATCCATATTTTTCTTAAGAGTTTAACTGGGGCAACATCTGGGTGGTATTCCTAGTTAGAAAAAAGCCATTTCTGTACATGGAGAAGCTTGGCTTGAGCATTTCTAGAGCGATACTAGCATATGTTGGAGATGCTATGAATTGATAGACATTTTAGAACATAAGAAAGAATCTTGGTGAAAGTTACAAGGAGTATACTCATCGATGGAAAGATGTGACCTTACGAGTCTAGCCACTTCTTAGCAATAGGGAACTACAAGTCTATTTTGTTGATCCTCTTCTACCTCCATACTATGACAAGTTGGTTAAAAATGCATTCTCAAAGTTCGTAGTCATATTGTCTGCTGTAGGAAGAAACAAGCATGGCATAAAGGCTGGAAGAATTATAGGCATAAGTGATGTAGCATTAGCGAGGCAAAAGGGTAATGCTATCAATCAATACATGCAAGACTCAAATATCAATAGTAAAAAGAAAAGAAAATTAAAGGTAGAGAGACCCCTTTTTGTCCAAGCTATTATCTAAGAAATCAACGGTCATTATTCTAAGGTTTTTTTTAGTCATTGGGATGAGCAGGGCTCAGTTTCCCATTATTTCTAACTAATATGAGATATTCAAAGAACCTAAGGTACTTGCAAGCAGTGTTGTCGGTACCATACCAGTACTGATCGTACCGATCGATATGTACTGATTTCATCATATAATGGTACGGATGATAGTTAATTTCATTTCGATTTTTGTTTTAGTTTGTACCGACCGTACCAATGGGTGCCGACCTATTTCGGTGGTACCGATAAAAAATAGCTGTACCAGCCCGTACATAATATAAGCTTGTAAAAAAAAGTTAAACCAACATTAATCTTAAATCTGATGAATATTATATATAATTACTCATAAATTTAATGAATCTTAGACATAATTACTCATAAATTTAATGATTAT